>JH392989.1:18074-48470 GCA_000235945.1 Homolaphlyctis polyrhiza JEL 142
TTTAATTGTTGATTGGTGGAATATAAAGTTTCTACAGTTTTCACTTTGACTTTGACTTATGCCCAGTAGTTTGGTAGGCGGAAGTATAGATTGATGAGAGTAAGAGAGAGTAGAGAGGTAGAGTAAGAGAGAGGTAGAAAGAGAAAGAGAGAGTAGAGAGAGAGAGGAGAGAGGTAGAAGGAGAAGGATGTGATAAGCAGAGACACAGAGGGCGATCAGGGACACTCAGGGAGAAGGAGGGAAGAGGCAGATTTCCCACAATCGACCATTCCAGTTTATACAGCGATAGAAGCAGGAGAAGCAGGAGAAGCAGGAGAAGCAGGACAATCGAACAGAAGAAGAAGAAGCAGAAGAAGCGTGTGTGTTGGTGAACTCGAGTCGAACATGTCATGCTTCGAGAGTCTCGTTGATCTTCTTGGATTCTGCTGCAGCTTCAGCAGATGCTTTCAGCAGAAGACGGTCAACTGCATCTGGTGGTAATGCAAGAGCAGAGTTTGCTGACCGTAATTCACTTGAAAGAGCAGCCACCTGGGCTTGCAGCTCGCGAATATAGTCGGCAACACGGAACAGCACCGAGCTCTTGCTGTGAGTGTTTCCGCTGCTTCCGACGTTGCCAGGTCCTGTTGGGAATATGGGCCGCTTTTCGTTGAATACGGGTGTGATGTCGGTGATTGTCTGGAATCCGATGCGCAACAGATTGCGGCGTTTCTGTTCAGACATGACATGATTGAACCGCTTTTCGTCTTCTGTGAGCAACTCGCGCTTGGCCATGCGCCGCTTGCCACGACCCGCTTTGTGCGCTTCTTTCGCATCTTCGTCATTGGGAGAAAGCGTTCCGTCGTCTGCATCTAATGAGACGGCCTGTGACCTCTCTGCAGATTGTGGCGTATGCGATGCAGATGTCTGTGCAGCGTCATCCAGATCTGCAAGTGAACTGGACAGCAGCATTTCAGATTTTACCGACTTTGCAGATCGCCTGGATGCTGCTCTCGCAGTAGGACGCTTTGCAGGGGTTGTGAATGACGCAGCGGCAGTAGCAGTCGCAGCAACGTTAGTCATCGGAGCAGCGGTGGATTTGGATGTAGCTGCTGATTTCCTGCGTGAATTGGACGTTGAAACAGCAGAATCTGATGCGGGTTTCTTTGCAATGTGCTGATGCTGCTGCTGCTGAGCCTGCTGGTGGTTCTGGTTCTGGTCCATGCCCTGCAGAATATGCAGCTGCTCGGCGGCTGATTTGAGTTTCTGTGGATCCAACGCTTGGCTTGTTTGAACAAAGTCGGGCGATTCAGGGCTATTCTGGTTGCGCGAGTTGAGCATGAAGCTGGACTGAGCCTCCATGCCATTGTTCTGGTCATCGTCATCGCAATCTATAGATGTCGAGTGTGGGGGTGCCGAGAATACAGTTTCGTGATGTAGCCTTTGCTGGCCTTTTGGGATTTGACTGCCAAGAAGAGAGTTGCTGTTTGACGTTTGGGCAACTTGGTTGTGTCCGGCAGTCGAAGATGCAAATGATGAGGCTGAAAGCAAATCTGGCGGTGCTGAAGTGCATGCAGGAGCTGACAGAGCCTGAAAAGCTATAGCGGTCGCACTTGTGGTTGAGACCTTGGGCAGAGCAACTGGATGGGCATTGCCATAAGCATTATCAAACGGTCGCTTGCGGTTCTGGTTGATTGAGATCGGGGTTGAAGGCGAAGGACGGGCAACAGAGGATAGCGATGGCGTTGTAAGGGTAAAGGGCAGCTCAGGAAAGATCTGGGATAGAGGAAGCTGCATTGGATAGATGCTCTGAGTCGAGCTGAAAGCATGCAAGCTGCGGGGCTGTGCATCTGAAATGGACATGTTCTGATTCTGATTCTGCTGCTGCTGCTGCTGTTGTTGCTGGGACTGCAGGGAACTGGCTGATGGCGAGTGATCCGAGAGTGATTGCAAGTGAGAGAGAAGGAAGGGCTGTTGCGATGCTTGCGATGCCTGCGATGCCTGCGATGTCTTGGAATCCTGCGGCGCCAGTGATTGGCTGAGTGGCTGGAACGACTGGAATGGTTCGAACGAGTGCATCGTCAGGTTCGATGCAGCGGCCGAGGGAGGGTCCAGACCCACGAGTCCATTGAGGAAGTCGTCAAACGCACGCTGCTCAGCTGCGTTGAGCAGTCCATACGGCTCGCCTTGCTCGTCCATACCCATGAAGCCGCTGTTACCATTACCGGCACCACTGCCACTGCCACTAGCATCGACGTTGCTGTTGCTAACGCCGCCGCCAACGCCGCCGCTCCCCAGTCCAAAGTCCAGACCAGGTAGCAGAGAAGCCGATGCGGGCGATAGGAATAGCCGTCCATCCCACACATCCGCCTCGGTATCCATTGCTGCCATTGCTGAAGGGGTTGTTGTTGCTGTTGCTGGTGCTGATGCTGTTGCTGTTGCTGTTGCTGAAGTTGTTGCTATCGCCGATGCTGTTTCTGTTGCTGTTGCTGTTGCTGTTGTTGTTGTTGTTGTTGGCATGTGTCAGTTTTGTGCAAAGTCGAAAGCGCTGTCCGATGCAGAGCCACAGACTATCAGCCAGCAACTATCAGCCAGCAACCAGCAACCAGCAACCAGCATGCACTTCCTATGAAACTACCGGTCCGTAGTCCCACTGCCCCATAAAATCCGATCGTATCTCACTAGACTGCTGGGTTTGCAAAGGGATACAGGCCACAGCGTATGCATTTGCTTGTGTGCGGCGCACAGTGGCGGTGCCCTTCTCTTCGCTTCACTCCCTTGACCCCACCTATTTTGCTTCTCGCTGCGCCTGCGCCTGCGGACTTGTCTAAGGCGCACAACGAGCCCCCGATATCCATGCGCATCAGCGAAGTAGATGGGCTCGGCTGTCCGTGCAGTAATTGTGATGCTGCAGGGCTGCCAAATACAAACGATGGTGACCAGCTGGTGTATCCAAGACTGCTGCTGCTGCTGCTGCCGGCAGCGTCGTTGCAAGCCTGTGTCATCTGATGTTGCACAGCGGAAATGACCAAAACCCGCGGATTTTGGTGCTGCCGTTCTGGGCCATTCAGATCCGATCCTGTCCAATCCAATCTGGTCTACAACTCCACAGTCTACAGCCATCTCAGAATGCATCCTTATCTTTTATTCAATCCTGTCGCTCAATCTGATCAAGATGAAGCTGCAGACTCGCTGCATCAAGCTCACGCACTTCTGCGTTTCTCATGGGTGGCAGTTCGCGATGTCGCCATGCATCCAATCCACCATTCACAACTGCAGTCAAGATATTGAACGGATCGCCATGTCCAACAAGTACAAGTATCCGCTCATCGCTGCCACTGCTCTCTTCTCTGCCGTGCATGTCTTGCATCTGTGCCAAAAGATCTCTTATCGCACAGAGAACCCGATGCAGGACATCCTGGCATCGCTCAACGCCAAGATACTTGTTGCTGGCTGTATCGCCTTGAGCATCCAATGTCCAGACATCTGCGTATCGATCGTCTGCTTGGCCGTCGAGTGAGCCAAAGCTGCGCTCGTTCAATCCACTGTGCTTCATTAGGCGCCGACTGCATTCAAAGGCGTTATAGACAACTTGCGCCGTCTCTTGTGCACGGAGAAACTCGGACGCCACCATATGGATATATGTATATGGTCGAGTCTGCCCAAGAACTGCCAGCGATGCGGCTGCCTCGCTTGCCTGGCGCCTGCCAGTTGCAGTAAGTCCATAGCCACTGCCTCCTGTGCTCGGCAAACTGACAATCAGCTTCTGCTCATTCGCAAGCGACTGGCCGTGGCGGATCACAAAGATACGAGTGTTGATGCCGCTCATGGTAGGTGTTGTTGTTGTTGTTGTTATCCAAAAGATCAGAGTTTATTTCCAAGCAATGCCACAAAGTCACAGTCCCTGCTATACAGACACGATGGTTTCCAGCCACTCATAGGTGGCGCTGCGTGGATCCCATTGGCAGTTGATTCGAAACTGCTCCCGAAACTTTACCCAGTTCACAGCATTGGGTCGATGTTTGTAAATAAACTGCAACGTTGCAAGTTCAAGATCCCCAAACATTATATACGATGTCTGCTCACTGAGATCTGTCCTATATTGCTGTTTGATGGTTTGGCTGATTGTGTCATGATGCTTGCTAGTGATAGCAGCACGGAAGATCGGTGCGCAGTCGCGAGCATCTATCTCGAGTTCGAGTATTTTGAACATCTCGAGTCGACCAAGACTTGCTGCAGTAATCAATGCTTCTGGCAACAGACGGCCTTTACAGTATCCAAGCAGCCACATCAAGGCCTCTAATCGATTACCGCGAATGGCGCCACATACCGCTGCGGTGCAAGTTGCCACTGTCCAAAACGCGCTCGGCTGCCTGGTCTTGATCGATTCGAGTAACGCCATGTTTCCCACTGCCGCTGCTATTTCAAATCGCTGTCTATCACCAAGCCCGTCAGCGTCGTATTCCAATACAAAGTTGAGCAGCTTGGCCTCGCCCTCCTCGATACAGTGCGTCCAAAGACCCTTGAACGCATGAAGATGCTCTGGTCGTGTCGTTTGCATCACCCAGATTAGCACATCAGCACAGCGCGCCTTCTTTGCAAGCGGTTCGATTTTAGTCCATGTAATCGCATCTGGCCAGTGACATCGAATCACGTCCACGACTGCTCGATGACCGCCATCAATGGCATCTCCGAGATCAACAACACCGCCAGCATCTTTAACCAATATGCACAGCATCTCTACGATTCGGATGTGGCCATTGAGCGACGCAAGTAGAGTTGCATAATACAAAACATGGCTGACACTCTCGGCAGTGCCATGCACAATCTTCTCGACAACAGTTGAATGTCCGGCCGCAGATGCCGCCATCAATACAGCTATTCGCTGGAAAGTGCCACTGCTGGCAAAGTCAAACTGACTCATCAGATAACCAACAAGGAATTCAAGTGAATGCCGGTCTGTCGCTGCCTGTCTGATATGTAAATACAGACTGTGGACGGCGGTTCGTTGCCAGACGTGGTTCTTAAACGCCAGCGTATCACTTATGCCAAAGTCAAGTCCTAGATGAACCAAGTTGGGTATTCAACATCCACCCAGCCCCACATACACACCACGAGGTCAAAAGCCGACAGATTAGCCCAAGGAGTTGCCAAAAACAGGTTTGTTAAAAACGAATCAACTATCGTGTGGCTGCCAGCAGTTGGATTACCTGATATTGCCAAAGAAACCCGCTTGAGGGGCACAAGCCACCCGGCGGTATCAGCCAAGGCTTTCATGGCTGCAGACCGAATGCACAGCAACGGCCATCCGATATTCTGCCATGTCAAAATCTTGGGCAAAAGTGCCACACGATCAGGTCGATCCTGCACAAAGCAGTCGGCCCACACGAGCCTGCGCTGGGCATCGTTCAGTGCGTGTGCTGGCCCCATCCCTCCATGCAGGAACAATGTCATGGGGCCTGCTGCATGGTAGATCATGGAAACTATTTCGGCGGGGAAGGCTCTTGAGTGTGGGGTCGAGTTACCATGCAGATGCGTGTCGCTGTTTGTTGTGTGTGCGCTTGCCGGAAATAGAAGCTGCAGGACGGCTCGAGGTGTAGCCACTTGATGCAGTGGTTGGTTCATTGTAATGGTCTTGCTTTTGGTTTTTTGGAGAGGAGGATCTGGCAAGTATGAAAACGCGACTCTGGCAGCAAGACTCTGGCTTGATCTACGATATCTGAGATCCAGACAGCAAAGCTTGTCGCACCTCGCATCTTCATTTATGACGGTGGCATGGTCAGTTTGGCAAAGCTCTTCTTGACGGCTTGCTTCCACTCGGCAAGCCGCCGAGCTTGCTCGTCCGCATCTATTTGAGGATTGAACTGATCGACTGCTTCTCCTGGATGAAAGTCTGCCAGACTGTCCCAGACACCAACTGCAAGACCAGCGGCAAGCGCAGCACCCAGAGACGTTGTCTCGCGCATTGAAGGTCGATCAACAGGAACACCAGCTATATTGGCCTGGATCTGCATACAGATATCGGAATTGGAGAGACCGCCATCGACGCGCAGTATTTTGATGTCTTTAGCCATATCCTTGGTGATAGCGTCGATGATCTGGAGCACCAACACATGGCCTATCAGCAAGACTCTTCATCGAAATAAGCAGTACAATCCTTGAATACCATCGTGACCGTACCTCACGAGTCTGGAAAGATACAGCCTCCAGTGTTGCTCGACAGATATGATCGCGGTTCGTAAACTGCGTCATCCCAACAATGCATCCACGCGCGTCATCACGCCAGTAAGGCGCAAACAGACCTGAAAACGCTGGCACAAAGTACACTCCTGCAGTGTCGTCCACTTTGGCAGCAAACTCGCCAACCTGTTTTGCTTCGCTGATGATGCACAGATTGTCTCTCAACCACTTGACTGCCGCACCCGCTATTGCAATAGATCCCTTGTTTTGTATTACGTCAGCGTATAGTTGACGCAATCAATCAATGACATGCATTCTGATAGATACCTCGAGTGCGTAGAACGTTGGAGCATCTTTGCCAAGCTGGAACCCAACTGTCGTTAGGAGCCCGTGCTGTGAGAATACAGGCTCGGTGCCTGTGTTGCAAAGCATGAAGCAGCCTGTGCCATATGTGTTCTTGATCATACCAGGCTCGAAGCAGCGCTGACCCACAAGCGCAGCCTGCTGGTCACCAAGATTCTGTGCGCAACACAAGGGACCAAATGTCAATTGTATGCACAGAAAGCACTTGGATGCCTAAAAGTGACCACTCACACCAGAGATAGGGATACCCTTGAGAGCACCATCAGCGATATACCCATAGATCTCTGCAGAAGAGCAGATACGCGGTAGAATGGCTTCGGAAACGCCAAAAAAGCTTTGAGTGGTAAGATGAAGCACAATTCAGTCTACGCGATTGAGGATATCGCCAATAGATGGGCGACAAGGGTAGCGGCAGCTATTACTCACTCCATCATATCAGGATCCCATTTGAGCGACTTGAGATTCAGCAGCATGGTGCGGCTGGCATTGGTAACGTCCGTTACATGCACGCCGCCTTGAACGCCTCCTGTCAATTTCTGTTATCAATATCATCAGCGGGACCAAATCAAGACACTCCACAGAACAGCAAGCGCAACATGATCACGAGATTTCGCTGCCATCTCACATAGATGAGCCACGAGTCGATTGTGCCAAACATGAGCCTGCCATCGACCTGAGCATCACGCACGGCACCAATGCTGTCGAGCAGCCATCGCAGCTTGACGCCACTAAAGTAAGTCGACAAGGGCAACCCACAGATATGCTGAAAGTGGTTACTTGACAACGAAGATGTCTTTGCAATCAGGCGCTGAACTGTTTCCTTTGTGCGAGTGTCCAGCCAGACAAGAGCATTGTGAAGTGGACGGCCAGTCAGTCTGTCCCAAACAACTGTTGTTTCGCGCTGGTTGGTGATGCCGACAGCTATCTGAATCTGTTAGCCAGCAACATCAATGAATGAGCCAATCAATGGCAGGTGGCAGATCCATCGCAGCTTGCCTTTGATGTTAGCGGGATCGAGACCGTCCGCCTGCATCTTGGCAACAGTCTTATTGATGCAAAGCAGGACAGAATCAAAGATGACTTCAGGGTCATGCTCGACCCATCTGCACACAAGTCATCCAACGTGCGCCAGAGCATCGCCAGCATCAGCATCAGTAGCAGTAGCAGTCAGAGCACAGGAGCAAGAACAACACTCTCTGACCCAGCACTTGGATATATCTGTTCAAACTCGGTCTGGTGAAAGGCGATGATGTTGCCACGCTCATCAAAGACAATGAAGCGGCACGAGCTCGTGCCTTCATCCACAGCACCCACGTATTGAGGCATACTACAGCGCTAGTGTCCCCCACGACCGACCCACACAGGCATAACAACGACAAGACAAGCAAGCAGGGTCAACAAGGTGTCTGCACCTGGAGAACCAGAGCACAACAAGGCAGCGAACAGGTGCTCAAAGGCAACTCTCTCACGTGATCCAGCAACGATCTTGGTTGTGGTGTTGGAGAGCAAGTACGAAAACGCCAGTTCATTCCTTCGTTACTTCAATCCTCACGCAATCTCCTGATCCCGCCATTGTGCACAAGTAGCTCTGTTCATTATTATTGGTTATTAGTTGTTACTATTACTATTTTTGCAGGTAAATCTAGCTAAAACTACATTCCATCGACTCGCAGCATGAATGCTTTTTTTTTGAAAGAAACCCGAGTCTCATATTAAAAGGGGTGTTGGGAGAAGTACCAGAGATATCGATAGTGTGTCAGAGTAAGCAGAAAAGAACAAGGAGTACGCATCGGTAATGCCTGCCGCCCCCCCCCCCCTCCGCCCCGCAAAAATCCAGCGCTCTTCAAATCTCTCGATTTAAGAACAGTCTAGTATTGATCAACGAGCTAGATGAAGACGACGGCATAGTAGATATCGCAGGAGGAATACAGGTATCAGAGGCAGGTTTGACATCAATACGCTGCTGCAGCTGTTCGATTCTTGCGTTTAGAATCTCATTTTCTTGCTCGAGTTCCAGAATGCGATTGGTTTTACGCTCGCGAGAACGGCGTGCTGCGACACGATTGCGCGCTCGCTTGAGCTCGATGTCTGACATGCCGCTGCGTCGAACTATTGTGGGGACTCTTGTGCGAGATCCAGATGCTGACTGTTTCTTTTTTGTACTCGGTGTGCTGGGATGTTGTTCCTCCAACTCGGTTGAATGCGCTCGTTTGTCGGCGGAGTGAGTGCTTGTTTGATGTGATTCGGCATTGCCAGTTGAAAAGGGATCATCAGAAGCATCGTCGCCAGTTAACGATCTTTGCAAGCGGGATCCGCGCAGTTTCTTGGATCGATGCTTTGTCTGTGACGGCATCCCAGCCGATGACAAAACACCCAAGGAATCAGTTGATCCATGATCAGACGATGCCGGTGATGACAGACCCGAGTCTGAATATGATTGAGAAGCAAGTGTGTTATCGCCATCATGTTCAAAACTGACTTCGGTATCAGTCTCTCCAGTCCTGTCAGCGTTGTAAGGTGCACTCGAGATGCTGTCGACAGACTGAGTAGCCTGTTGAAGTGGATGATCGAAACAATCAAGTTCGATATGATGCTGATCTGACATTATCTGGCGCAGATTCCGCTGACGCCAGCGTGTAGGATACGGCGAATCTGCAAGAATCTTATCAATGGATTTGCTTGTTCGATCGGCTGTTGCCTGGGCAGCTGGCTCGTAAGTACTACCCTGCAGGTCTCGACTGGATGGGAACAATGGCCGTTTGTGCATTTGGACCGGTGTTTGGAACAAGTCGCGAGTAATGCGTTGCTGAGTCACACTCGGATTCACGCCATCGCAACCCAAGACTTCTGCGCTTGACTGCGACTGGATCAAGGGTTGCGAATGCGGTAGTAATTGAGATTGCGCAAGCGAAACAAGGTCGCGAGACGATATAGGATCAAGCTCAGAATACTGCTGAGAGAGCTGAGCAGATGTGCTAGCACAGCCGCTCAATAGCCAGTCTGTGGGAGCAGGTATTGAGCACGCGTTCGTGAGATCAAGCAACCCCTGAGATGTCTGCGACTGCTGCTGGCCCTGCAGTAGCAGCTGTGCATGAGAATGGCGCTTGTTTTTGGACAAGGGTGTGTCGGCAAGCAGATCAGAGATGCTGGATGCCGGCGACATGGGATCAGTCGACAAGGCAAACTTGCTTGACAGCGACGCCATCCCAAAGTCAAAGCTGTCAAGCTGCATTGTGGCTGATGCCAACTGTGCGGCATGACATGTTTCATCTAGAAATGGATTTGCTGAAAGGTCCGTAGCCGGTCCTATCAAAAGAGAGAATCACATGGCAGCAATCAGTTGAGAGTTTGTTGGCTGAGCTGATCTAGTCTCTGCATCACAAATGGGTTCTATGCTATGACTGGAGACAGTTTGTTGCACAAGTGTGTCGGGAACTCACGCAGCGATGGCGAGTAGGGCAGCGATTTAGAAGTGGGCAGATGCATGTAGGAGCGCATGGGTGCACTGGATGGTAGCCGCGATGGAACTCCTGCGATGGCGACAATGGATGCTTGATCGCATGCGTGCGAGCGTGACGCACCACCACCACCACCACCATTGCCACTACCACTGCTGCCAGCACCAAGACTACTGCTACTGCCACTTCCGGTGCCGGTGCCACTTCCGGTGCCGTTGCCGTTATGGGTGTTATCTGCACTAGCATTCTGACTTGAATTTGGAGCGCTGGTGCGATGACGATGATGATACCCAGATCGCCGCAGCTCAGACGCCGAGTCGATCGAAGAGTGACGCAGCGATGAGGGTGGTGCTGCAAACGCACTCGAGTCAGCAAACGATGCAAACGACAGCGTGCTTTGCTGCTCGACTGGCGTGGTAGATATAGATACAGAGCCGCGTGTGAGCGATGCACTGTCGACAGCCAGCGTGGTTGATGGTGGATCCGCGATCTTGCGTTTTGCGATGGATTTGTGGTGCAGCAGCATGTGATCTGACAAGTAAACCGTAAAAGTATTGACGGTGAATCGTGCTTGCTTTTATTGGACTGTATTTGAAAGGCGCATACACACACACAAGAGACCCAAACATAAGATGACGAGAAGTGAAGAGAAGAGAGAACAAAGAGAGGGCGACGGTGTGATGAGCAGAGAGTAGAAAAAGAGAAACGAGGACGGCAGATGCTCAGCGACGATCAGTCTTGCCGCCGCCACGCTTGCCGGCAAACAGATGCTTGGGCATCTTGACTTGAATGACACGATCAGCTTCGCCGCGCTTGGCAAGCAGGTTGCGCTTCTTCTGCGCTTTTCTGAGAATGTTTTCTGCTTCAGTTTTCTGCTTGACACTCTTGAGACCCATGATGCTGCGATCGCGGACAATCGATGGACCACGCGACACACTCTTGCTGCGCTGCTCGCCTTCACCGTCTACACTCATGGTCGATGCAGTTCGAGGCTTGCGACTGAGGCTGCGCTCCTGCATGTGTTTGCGCACACCTTCCATATCAACGTTGGCATTGGTGTTGGAACGCGAGAGGCGCTCGGCAACTTGGTTCATCTTCAAGCTGCGTGCCTTGGCCTTGAGTGGGATCTTGGTTGTGTTGTTGGATTTCTTGAGGCGGTTTTCTTGCACAATGATCTTCTTCTTGGCCTTGAGTTTCTCGGCAGCATCGAGAATAAGTTCCTCGTCAGAGTTGATCTCATCATCTTCGTTGTAGAAACCTTCGGCAATGAGGCGCTCTTCCTCAGCCTCGAGTGCATCGAGCTTGGCCGCAATATCCGGATCAATAAAGTCGGCGACATTCTTGCCGTCCATAATCTCGGGTATCGTGTCGTATTTCCAATCATCGTTGGCAAGGATATAGGGAGCCTTGAGATCAACATTGAAGACGCCTGCGCCACCATTTTCAGCCTCAATGTCCTTGGCCAACTTGCGGCGATTGGGATCGTTGGGATCGTATTTGGTCTTGGCGAGTGCTGCTTCGGGGATGAAGGGTGTGCGCGAGATGTCATCACGCTGAACGGGCTGTGCGAGATGCAGTTTGTTGACAATGGTCGAGACCTTTGTGCCCTTGAGCTTCATCTCCACACGAGCCGCCAGCAGCTTATCACACGACTGTGGCATTTTGAAAAGAGATGCAGCATCGATGAATACAGCCGTCAACAAAAAACTAAGATAAAAGCCGATTGCGGAGTAAACTGAGAGCTACATCAATAGCGAATACTACTTACAGCGTTGCGGACATTCATGACGCCTTCATCGGTGTAGCAGCTGGCCTGCACCATGGTGACATCGTCGTTATTGACGATTTCGTCAATAAGCGCCTTCTCTTCAGGGCTGAGATCTTCAGGTCTGCGAACATCAATCTTGTTGATGACAAGCATGATGGGCTTGTTGGCAAACAAGGGCTTGATCGAGTGGTAAAGCTTGACTTGATCGAGAATCGAGTAGCCACACTGCTCGGACAGATCAATGAAGAACAGAATGCATGCACGCAGATGGGCAAGGGCAGTAATAGACTGCATCTCGATAGTATTGCGCTGCTCGAGAGGATGGTCGAGAATACCCGGCGTATCAATGACCTGCCAGCGCAGGTATTTGTAGTCCATGTGGCCGACAAAAAGCGATTTGGTGGTGAATGCATAGGGCTGAACTTCGACTTCAGCGCGTGTGACCTTGTTCATGAAGCTTGACTTGCCAACGTTTGGATAGCCACAGATGATCAGGGTACGGGTGTTTGGGTCAATAGTCGGGAGACGCGAGAGATGCTGACGAACTTGTTCAAGGTATGCCAAGGAGTCCTTTTGGCGCTTCATGATTGTGGCCATGCGACCCAGTGCAGCCTTCTTGAGCTGCTTGCAACGGAACAGAGAGTCGCCAAACTTGAGAAGACGAGCATAATCCTTGCCGACCGCGTCAATAAGATGGCGAGCCGTGTTGATCTGAGCAAGC
The DNA here is from genome assembly GCA_000235945.1 of Homolaphlyctis polyrhiza JEL 142. Classification (NCBI taxonomy): domain Eukaryota; kingdom Fungi; phylum Chytridiomycota; class Chytridiomycetes; order Rhizophydiales; genus Homolaphlyctis; species Homolaphlyctis polyrhiza. Next base: position 30,541 of record JH392989.1, read on the forward strand.
GCAAGCTTGTAATGGTCTCGGTCATAGAGCACGTTCATCAAATCGGCATAAAACGGATGGATTTCCTAGATCCAAAAAGCGATTGATGTCCAGAAGCGGAGTGGGAGAGAGAGAGAGAGAGAGAAAGAAAGGGGAAGAGAGAGAGAGTGTGTGTGTGTGCACCATGGAGAGAATCAGCATATTGCAAATGACAAGACAAAATAGGCTCATTTCAAAAAGCACACGGTGCTCTTGATGGCCAGCTGCAGCACCAGAGCAACAAAGGTCTATATTCAAACAGCAAGAGCAATCACAGCAGCGAGTAAACAGCAGTATCCACTCACGTCGAGCTTTGGAAAGTCGTTTGTGATTTGCGTCAGCTTCTCATCAAAGCAATCCTGGCCAAACTTGACTTTGCGCATATAGAAGGAACGGATGCGAGTGATTTGATAGTTGGGATGCACGACTGTGGGTGTTTTCCTGTCGTATGATGCCACAGCAACAGTCTGTCAGTCTCCTGGCTGTTGTCTTGGCATGCATCCATGCACATTCAGGCAAGCTCGTCGCCAATATCGAAAAGAAAAAAAGATATAATAGCACACAGCTGCAAGCTGCACTCATGGCAATAGCAGTGTCTGAGGATGCACACCTGTTGATTTTCGATAGAACAATATCGATAAACTCGGAAGCCGTAGGCACGGCCTGTACCCTCTTGAAATTGTAGTGTGCCGACATGTTGGGTAAGAGAGAGAGAGAGAGAACTGGCGAGTGGGCAAGTAACTTGGGATGGCTCTCTTCTTTTTTTCTGCGGCTGTTGTTGTTGTTGTTGGCAAGAGAAAAAAAAACAGAGTCACGGCACCACTTTTCGTCTGCCAAATCTTGCAATCAATCTCAATCCACTTCATCCCACGATCGCACGATCTCACGGCCACATCGCTAGCATCGCACCGACTGAACATTGCTTTGCACTGGATTTTGGGTCTTGCGCTACACTAATTTGGATCTGTCAATTTGAACCATCGCAATCTCCCTTCCCAGCTCTGATTTGATCAACTATCCTGCACTATTCAGCTTTGCATGTAACACACCAGCCTCAACACTATCTCTCTCGAGTATTCTTGAGTGTTCCTAATAGCTGATTGAGTTTCTGCACGCTCTCACACCCCCAAGTTTCATTTGCTCTGATTCAAGTCATGTCTCGTCGTCAATCCAAACAGGCTTTAGTTACCCGCAGAATGGAAACCGAACCCCAGGTTTCTGGAGCCGCTGCTTCCCAGATCACATCGACACAAGCTAGCAGTGCAGATCACACGGCTCAAACCTATACCATCGAAGCCAGGGTGCATTCACAGCGAGGTAAAATGCAACAGCAGCCTGCCAACCCGCGAAGTCGCCAGGACGCTCGCTTCACATTCACCCAAGAGTGTCAGCCACAACAGACCATCGCTACTTCAGCTACACCTTCATCAGCTGTAGCTGTAGCAGCCAAGAAGAGCCCAGTCACTTCATTCGGTGTAACTGCAAGTACAGACACTGCTACTGGCGGCGCTAGAGCGGCTTCTTCGCCAACGAATCAACTCATGGATCACACGAGTCCAGCAGCCACTACTCACTCGTCTCCTACCTCACAGCAGCGCGATGAACAGCGCAACAACGTAAAGAGCATGGGTCGATCAAGCAAAGCTGCCACACTGGAGCAGTGGGATTCAGTTGATGAGTTTGGTGATGGTGACGCACCAGGTTCGGACGCGCTCTCATCACGCGTTGACACAAGCGATGCTCTCAAGGGAACCCAACCGACATCCATTGGACATTCCGCAGACACAAAAACAGCATGTGATACACAAGAAGTACAAGATGCACCGCATGCCACGGCACTTCAGACATCGCAGCTGTCTGGCAGCGATCCCTTGAATGCTATGTGTGGGAACCAGCCGCAAGAGATGAGCAAGCCATCACGAGCAATGACACCAGTAAAGCCAACCAAACAGCAGCACTCAAAGCAGTACAAGCAGCATACGATGGCTGGTCGTCGCGCATCTGCTGACGAATCGCGTCGCCAGACCAGCGTTTCGCCTGTTATCACGGCAGCAGCATCTACTCCCGATTCCTCTCAAGAGTCTCGGGTAAAGAAGAAACCCAAGGATCCCAGCTTACGTGCACAACCCCAACCCCTGGCGCAACCTCAAACACCGACATCACAGATCAGAGGCAAGCTTGCAGAGTGCGAGATTGTGCATGATGCCTCAGCACCAAGAGTGCCGTTCAGCCCACCAGAAACACAGCGAACTGTCACGGAGCAACAGCAAGCTGCCTCGCATCTCTCTACACCATCGCCAAGTCGGTGCGGCCGCTATGAGGATTCAAAGAGTCCTTCGACTGTCCTTGTATCGCGAACTCAAACAAGCCAGGAAGCAACCAAGCAAAGCAGATATCATCCTGCATATGAAGCCAGGTCTGAAGATGCAGATCCAGATAGGTCACGGGTCAAGGCCGAGGAAGCAGACTCAGAAACCTCACAGAACCAGAATCATGAATGCCATGACATACGAGGGCTTCCGCAGGCGTGTTTGTTTGTTGCGAGCCTGACTACGGCAAAGACAGATACGCAGCTGCACAACAGCATCACCAAAAAGCTCAGCGAGTGGGGCGAGCTTCTTAATGTCAAGGTTATGCGCGACTGGCTTGGTCGACCGTATTCATTTGTACAATTCAAGGTTGGTGCACCAGATAAGAACGTGCTTTGGCGTTGCTACTATAGCAGATGGCATGCCACGCAGAATAGACAGCTGACATATCCAACTGGGTCACTACACTGCGTTTGTAATACAAGGCGATTGAAGATGCCGAGAGGGCACTTGCGGAAGCCAATGGTATCGCCATTGAAGGACGCAAGATTCGCATTGAGCGAGCCAGGGTCAATCGAACCCTCTATATCGCCAAACTAGATCCCAGCATCACCGAAGCCGAAGTCGAGTCGACTGTCCGCGAGTATGGGGAGATTGAGGATATGAAGCTGCTGCACGATGCCAGCACAGGAGAGTTTAAGCACTGCGGCTATTTCAAGTATCGCTTTCGTGAGGATGCGATCGAAGCCTATGTGGTAAGTATGTCTTGGTGGCCTGCATTGTTGCACAGCACCCTCATTGCAATGCATATCGTCACATACACCTTCAGGAGATACCCGAGCTGACTTGAATCGCCGATCTGGCTGGCATGCTGGCTGTGCAACTCTGTGCTCCAAAGGGTGTGCGCTCAGTGCGCGGCTGGATGGTTGAGTGGGCGTCGTCATCGGTTGCGGCAGCAGTGGCGGCAGCGGCAGCAGCAGCAACCCCAGGTATCGGCGGAGTCGACAATGTGCAAGAAAGCCAATCGCAGCAACCGCAGCAACCGCAGCACAATGCACAGATCCCTCTGCATTTCAGCCAGGCGGCCAGGCACCGCAGCCACACATATCCAATGCAGGCGCACCACAACAACTACTTGCACTATCAGCAACAGCAGCACCAGGATCCCTTTGGTGGCAGCACGCTCGACAGGACGTGCATCTTTGTGGGCCAGCTGAATCCATTCGAAGTGACCGAGGAGGTGCTGTTTGAGCGGTTTGTATCCTATGGTTCTATTACGAGTATCTCGCTTGTCAACAAAGGCTTGAGTTCTGCGGAAGGTGAGACTGCTCTATACACACAGACAGTGATGGATTGGGATTCAGGGTTGGAGTGCTGGTTCCTTATAATAAGGGTGCCGCTCGACCCGAGAATCGTTTTTCAAGCCGAATAGTGTCTGACATATATGTGCTCACATTTGTGATGATCAGCAGAGGCTGCCAGTGTATCAGCAGTAACAGCAACAGCAGCAACAACAGCCACTCGTCCTGCATTCGGGTTTATTCAGTTTGAAGAGCCGACAGCAGCCGAGCTGGCGGTTATCAGCGAGAATGGCGCCGAGCTGTGTGGCCGCAGCATGAGGGTGCAATTTCGCGAGACAGGCAGGACGCACGGACCGTTTGGTGCTGCGGGCGGAGCTTTGCGATCGTCGTTCTCCGCAACAGCCCCGTTGCCGCAGATGCCGGCGCCGGCGCAGATCCAGATGCAGCCACAGGTTCCCATGGCAATGCACATGGCGATGCCATATGCACCGGGCACCAGCCAGTTGCAGCAGTATACTGCCTATGCGCCGTATGCTCCGTATGGGCACTACGACGGTATGTCCAGCAGCTTTGGTGGGTTTGGCGGCTTCAACAGCCCCGCCAGTGCAAGCATGGGCAGCATGGGCAGCATGGGCAGCATGGCGGCGCTCCCCACTCTGCCCGATGGGGACCTTGGCGACCCAGCAGCGCCATCACCAGCAGCGATGGTGCCTTTTCCTCCGCCGCAGATGCCACAGCTTCTTTACCCTCCATATGGATACTGCTGGTATCCACCGTATCCCTACTCGCCTCAACCGCAGCCCCAGCCTTTCGAAGCATCCGTTCAGCAAGGACAGCCCCACCCTCCGCAGACACTGTCGCAGTGAGGTTGCTGGTGCGTGCAACCGTAGCTGAGTTATCTCCGTCTCTCCCTCCCTGTCCCCATCACTCACTTTGCATTCTCTGTCACCAAACGATCGACCAATCGATCGTCAGCTGTCGTTTAAGTCAACCCCAACCCCAAACCCCCAACACCCAACACCCTCTCAATCAGAACGACAGCAAGACAGGAAGCACAAAGGAAAATGAAATGCGCGTCTCGTGGTCGTGTGCTGCTGTTTCGAAAAGCGCCGCTCTGCTTTTTCACCCAACTTTATTTGAAACCTCAAACACAAATACACAGACGACCGGCCGACTGATCCTGTCGATCACGCCGTCACTGCACACACACACACATATACATCCACCCTGCTCGCTTGCAAGCACTCTTTATTTGATCCTGTAGACGTTCTTTTATTTTTTGTATTCTGCATCCATCTACCTGCACTCCTCTCTCTCCATCTCTCTCTCTCCATATATAAGCTATGTCCACTCCATTCCGCTGTTCTTCCGCCCACGCCATGGGCACTTGCGCCACCTTGTCCCCATTTGCGCCTGTCGCCATCATCACCGCTGGCTCTGGCGCTGGTGCCGCCGCTGGTGCCGCCGCTGGACTGTGCACGCCAGCCCTCTCATCAGGAGCCTCGCACACAGGCCGCAGGAACAAGACAGTCTCTGTATCAAGCACCCTGAGCACCGCCAACACCATTGGCGCCTTTGGCAGCGACGACTCCGACTCGGATGATGCCAACGGCGGTGATGAGGACTGCGTCGTAATTGTTGCTCCGGCGCCTCGCAAACCAGCTGGGCCCCGACCGCTCTCGCTTGTTCTCTCCCTGGGTTCCGTCTCGGCCTCATCCTCGGCGACATCCTCGCCTGAGCTGACGGGCTATGACAGCCTTGATGGCGGTAACAGCAGTAGCAGCAGCCCTGATCCACTCAATCTTGGCGAGAGCCTGGGCCTGCCCGCCACCGACAATGCTGTGCTGCTCTCCGCCATCATGGAGCTGTCGTCAATTTTCGGAAATGCCTGAGATTCTCCTGTTCCAGCCAACCAACCAACAACCCAACTGATGCACCGACCCAACCCCAAACGTCTAAACCGCCAAACCGCCAAACTGCCAAACCAACTCTCAGACCCAAACCCTGAACCACGAGCTCTCACCCCCCCCCCCATCTCGCCTGTTTTTTGTTACTGTTATTGCTTTGTTTCTTTCCATTTTATTCATCCCAATGAAGTAGTCATTGTTGTTACTGTTGATTCGGGACCTTGATCTAGTTTCTGCATGGAGGACAGCGTCGCCATCGACCGCAATCCAGAGAGGCTGGTGCTGCCGTCGTCTTCGTTGTTGCCTTGCTCTGCATCGTCGCCATCATCATCGCCATCTTCCCTTCGAAGCGACGCCAGACTCGCCTGTGTGCGTGGCTGAGGGTGCAATTGTGGTTGTGACTGTGGTTGTGACTGTGGTTGATGCTGATGCTGCGTCCTGTGTGAAGATGAGCCATCAGTGGCAACAGCTTCTGCACCACCAGATCCAGATCCAGATCCAGCAGTGGCAGAGAGCATATCAGTGATGCTGCTGACACTGCCAGCGCTGATACCCAGCGATGCGAGGGTCGGGCGCTGCGTGACGGCCGTTGCTACATAGTACTGGCCCGTCTTCTTGACCGTCGAGGGCCGCACGGCAACATTCTCCAGAATCGATGGCGATGGCGAGCGGTTCTTCCTCGCTGCGCTTGGGTTGTTTCCTTCGCTTCCATTAGCGCCACCACCACCACTTGCAGATACTGGTGAAATCAGTTCAGCGATGCGCGTGCGAATGCCGCCTGCCACCGCTGTTGCTGTTGCCGCTGGTGATGGTGCCGGTGTCGATACAGATACTGGTGCTGGTGCTGCCGCTGATACTGATGGCTGAGATGTCGCAGCAGGAAGATGTGTTCCTGCAGTTCGCGTGATAGAGCCGGATCCCTGCTCGGAGCTGTGCGATGATGCCACAGATGACGCCACAGACGATCCATGAAGATGCCGATCCTCATGCATGGCATGTGCCAACTTGGTATTCTCTGCGCGAACAGGCGCAGGCGATGCCGAAGTCGTTGTCGGCACAAACGCGAAATGGCCCTGGCTATGGTTGTGTGACTGAAGTGCTCGGATTCGTGCAAGAATACTCGCTGTTGCCGATGGATCCTTGATAATCGATTTAGGCGTGCTCGTGCCAGAGGACGAGCTTGTAATTGTTGATGAACCTGTGATCGAAGTGGATGATGCCGTCGAAGCCATTGGTGGTGCATTGACTGATGTCGCGTTCTTTCCAACCACAGGCAAGTCGGATGGCAATGGTGACACTGGCGACATGCTTTCTATATGATCATGGGCTGTCTTGAGCACTTCGGCCGGTCCTGTCTGAATTGATAGGGGAGAAGCATGGTGTGTTGTGAATGACGATGTTGGTGTTATAACCGGCGATGGAGTCCTTGCTGAAACAGATCCAGCACCACTTGAAGCGGACAAAGGCGCCATCGTTGGTGGGACTGTTGCTGAAGTTGTTGAATGCGATGCTGCAACTGCAGATCCAGTTGCAGATCCAGTTGCAGACGCTGATGCAGATCCAGACGCCACAAAAACTCGCCGCACAGTAGGCTGCAGTGGCGCAGATAGCTTGTTGTTCATCATAAACTTTGTTCGGATAGTTTCAACCATCCGATTATATTCCTCGCTTCGTACTTGTATCCCACCAGGTTTGCCATGCTTTACTGCGTCATTCGCAATCGCTGGGTTGACCAGTGTTGACACAGGCTTGCTGACTACAATCAGTCCAAAGTTGCGTTAGTTTCGTCAATCATGTCATCAGTTGCTTCAGCGGACTTGCCAACTCACTCTCCAGCAACCTGCGATGATCATCAGGCAGAGCACCTCCAGAAGCTCCGGGAGAAGACTTTGTATTGCTGAGACTTCCTGTGCGCTCAAGCCCATCCGACTTATGTGCGACTGGATGCACGCCAGAATGCGCGGCAACTGATGTATTTCGACGATCCAGCTTCTCGGCGTGGCTCCCGTGTGCAAGATGTCCAGATCCGGTCATTGATCCGGCCGTTGCATTTGTCGCCGCACTGGCATGATGTGCAGGATGATTTCCATGCACATTAACAGCGGCTCGAACAGACGACTGTGACCCAGCCGATGCTGCAGTTGACACTGCCATTGTCTGTGCACGAACGCGGCTTGATCCATGTAATGAATCGATACTTGCACTTGCAGGTGATCCCGGGGCATTGTTCGAAATGGCCGCATCAGCCATCCTGACTTGGATCTGGCGCCGTCTAATCTCACCCGGTGACATGGCCTTCTCAGTCACAGGATTGGCACCAACAGAAATAAGCTCCTTGAGACTTTCAACAGACGAAGAGCGCGGCGCAACACCCGACGGAGGCTTTGGTTTTAGTTCACTCGGTTTTGCTGCACCGTCGCGATCTGTCGAGCTTTGCATCGAAGCATGTTCCGCCGCAGCATTCTCTATGATCAACTCGTCGGAAATGTTTGATGTGACTTTTGCTTGGATATCGCTGCGTTTAGCGATTGTTGATAGCGGCACAATAGAACTCCTAGACTGCTTTCGATGCGCCACGTCGGGAGCACTTCCTGTCTTTGCAGGACCAGTCAACGCCGCAGCTGTAACAGGCTTGATCGCTCCCACAACTGAGACTGCCGATGTTTGACCAGATGCTGTCACAGGCCGCTCTGATGCACTGGTGCTTGAAAAAGAAGCTGCATCAACCGTCATTGTGCGTGTGCGAGTATTACGCGATTCGGAGAGTGACGATGTTGAAGCATGGATAGATCCTGATCCACGCTGATTGCGTTTCTGTGACATTTCCTCATCACGCAGCAGAATACTTGATCGACTCCGATATATCTGTCCAGAAGATTGGCGGCGATCTGCGCTCTGCACTGGAACCGGTTCGATGATTGAAGGCTCTATACCTGTCGGCATCGATCCAGGATCATGTGGCAATGACTGACTCTGATGATGTGTGTGGATTGGCGAAAGAATGTTGCTGTTGCTGTTGCTTGCAAGTGCAGCCACTGCTCTGTTTTTCAGAGAGTCAAGCTCAGATCCAATACCGAATCCCGTGCTGATGCTCATACGACGGCCACGAGGTGGAGGCGCCTTTCCAATACTGCCTCGAAGTGGAATCGTTGGCATTGCATCCTCTTCCTCATCGTCGTCTTCGTCATCATGATCAGCATTGGTTTCCTCTTGCTTCTCTGCATCATCTTCATCTTCATCTTCATGATCCTCCTTTTCTTTGCCAAGAGTTGCTTCCGCATCTTTTGAACACCAAAAAAGCAAAGCGATCATCAGCCGTCATTATCAACAAACCATGTAGCTTAGCATTATCAACAAACCTTCGTTGGCATCAGATGTTGTGATCGCTGATAATTCTGGAACAAACTTTGTAAAGTCTGAGATACTCTCTGATCCAATATCACGCCTGCTCCGGCGTTGATTGCGTTCCGTGCTCAGCATTTTTGATGCTGAAGCATGTGCGGTCTCAAATCCCTCAATCCAAGTCTTCTTTTCCTTTTCAGACGCTGCCGAAAACACGATCCGCTTCTTCCCATCAATACTGAGTTCAAACGCATTCTTGAGTTCTGAAATCGTTGAGCAAAAACAATCAATGATGCAATAACATGTCAGTTCCCCTCATACACATAAGCATTTTGATGTCGATTACGCAGGAAATTGAAGCTCACTATCGGTATCATTCAGACTCGTTGTTTTGATTGACCATATCGAGTAGATTGCATTGACTTGCGCTTTGCCACCCGAGAAGATTGACGGCTTGGCAAGCACAAAGCAATCGCCAAAAAGAACGCATGGTCGCGCAGTCGACATTCGCTTCAAAGCGACCTTGTTTGCAATCTTGTTCAAGAGACCTTCGCAAACAAGCACGCGTGTCGGGTTTCGAGGAAGGAACATTGCCTGAAGCAAGCAGTATTTCGCAGCCATCAGTATCAGTCTGTTGTTTCTGCTTGCCTTTTTTCAATAAAACCTGCACCATTTCGACCAACAATCCGTGCATGTTACTCACCTCGTTGAATTCGTATTTGGCTAGCGTTGCCATAACAACTTGAGTCTGCTCAACTTGCCGCCGCTTCTCATTTACATACTCAACAACCTCTGATATCTCGAGCATCGCATCATCCAGATTCTCATGATCGCTGTGCTTATCATCTGTCTGCTTCTTTAGCTCGCGCAGCAGCAGCGGGTACTTGCAAATCCGCTGAATTGGTTTCAGCAAGAATGATGCAAGATCCATACCACGGCACTCTGGCTTCAGTGCACAAAACTTGTGGCACCCATCGTCGTCATCGTCAAGATCGATGTTATAAATCAGTCAGGCAAGATTGCTTTTCTTGAGGCAATCATGTCTTGAATCTGGCGACAGTATGTTCACAAACTTACTTGCAGGAATATGTTGACATCGCGATTTGATTTCTGTTGCTGGAGATAATCCATCGCAGCCGGATGATTTGCACAAAATACATTGTAGATCTTGAAGTCATCCGCCTGATACATCCCAAAACACACTGTAAGATGATTGTGGTTGACACTTTTAGGTTTCTGTTGATATCTCAATGTGAAATGGCTACCATGCGTATAAATACATCGCCAACTTCCTGCACGATTCCTGCATCCCGTCCGCGACGCTTTATCAATCTAGCTAGGAACTTCTACTCTCACAAGAATACAAAACTCTATCAGCAATATGCTGTATACACTTCTTGTGTGTGTGTGAGTTCACTGAGCATGCCACATACCTCATTGACCTCAATCAGCTTCTCGATGTTGGAAAAGATGGTTTGAAGTCCCTCCTCTGGTACAATCTTCATCTGCCGCATATTTCTCAAAAACACCTTGTACAGTTGATCCAACCCAAGCACATTATCGTCAATACAAAGAGCCGTTCACTCTCGGATACAAACATAAATACAGCTCACGATCATGATCACGATCACGATCACATGCATTTCTAAAGGGTGGTTTCCCAGCGCTTGTTTTTACGAAGCGTTACTACTCACATCAGTTAGAATCTTGAGATCTCTGACATACTCGCTTTCTGTAGTGATCATCTCATGGATGACTTCCTGTCGCTTGACCTCGGCTTTGGGAATCATGTCTACATCAATTAGGAACCGCTTGTGACCATCCTCGCCGATTTCCAGTGTTCCCGGCCACAGTTCTGCTGCCAAGTCGAGATCGATTCCTCTGCTTTCATCAATCGTGAACCACTTTTCGTGTGCAAGGACACCGCCGGGAGCAGCCATGTTGGAGGCTGCCATCTTGGCTCGCAGGACCGCGGACATGGGCACATCTGATGGTTTGCCCTTGAGAGTCGTGTGGGTTCCCGATGCAAGTCGTCCGTGGTTGGATATTGCGGACGATACGTGAACGGTTGCCGCAGAAGTCGATATGGTTGCTGTCGACGTGACAGATGGAACAACAATACTGCTGCTGCTGCCAGAATGGGGAGATAGTATCGCGTGGACAAATGAAGCTGGTCCTGTCGATGCATTGTGATCCGCTGTGTTCGTGCGGGTCAATAGTGGTGACACTGAAGGCTTGGTCGATGAGGTGACAGCCACGGCCGTTGGGACTGTTGCCTGGGTTGCAGTGGGTGCTGATGGTGCTGGGAGATCGTGAATGCTCTCGGCAGGCGCGAGTGGGCTTGTTGGTCCTGCTGGAATGGCTGCTGACACGCTGATTCCTCCTGTTTTGGAATTAAAGGATCTGTCGAGACTCAGAATGCCACCGCCACCGCCACCGCCACCACCAGTTCCATTGCTGCTGCTATTGAGCGATGCAGAAGTTTTGGTGCTGGCAGACCATTGGCGTTCGATTGTCGCGATTGCTGGGGCTGTTGATGCCGACTGCTGAATAGGATGCGCTCCAACAGTGGGTACTGGCTGAGATATCATCGCTGTAGATACCGGCGAAGGGATTTGAGATGAAGCCGAAACGGTTGGTGGAGATAGAGTCCCGCCAGATCCGAATCCAGGCATCTGTGAGATGGATACTGTCACAGGCCCACTTGACGATTGAGTTATCCATGGTTTCATGAGTATGCGAGTGGCACTGCTTCTAGGAGTTACAGAAGCGCCTGTCGGAACAGAAACTGCCGGCTCTGTTCCTGTAGTAGACGTGACTGGCCATGAAGAAGGCGGTGGTGAGTCGCGGCTGATACGATCAGTAGCCGACACATTGGTCGATGGTGCCGTGTTTGTTGCCGTGTCCGTGTTTGTGGACGCGCCTTGAGATCCAGACGACTGCGCTGTGCTTCCGAGAGAAGTTGTGACCGAAGCGTGAGCAGTAGCAGTAGCACTGCTCTCACTGGCCAAGTCGCCGCGTCCACTCGCCATTCGCCTTTTTGTATCTGAATGTGGGTCGATGTTTGGGTTTATTGGTGTCCTGAGACCTGTTGAATACAACGCTATTCAAAAAGTCTATTGCTTCTATTACGGTCATTGATAGATTGACTGGCGCAGTGTAAAGACTCGCAGCCCAGTTTATTGAAACAAATAGCGGCTTTAAGAATGGATGTGTGGTATATAAGCACTCTCCTGATAAGACCAAACTGGTGTTTGCTATCTGACTGTGGAGAGTCTGGCAGTTCCTCAAGAAGCCCTGCAAGTTACAGATGTTGTCAAACTCGCCCGACTGCGATGGAACAACCAATATCGCAATGGCATTTCGCTCTAAACAGCATATCTGCAGGCCACAGTGCATGCAATCGCCTTTAAGATGGGAAGGAAGGAGCAAGCAGCTGTGCGATGGGATCTCCGAAATGTTTGGCGTTGAGCATGCAATGTTCGTGGCAAGGCAGCGAATCAAATCGCCATATCAAACCCAGGTTTGCACCACAAAGCGACAACCAGCGTTGCCATGAACGACTTCTTTCTCGAGCGCTTCTCGTTCAAACGGCTCAGCACACTGGCATTTACGCCAAAAGTGACACCTGCGGCGCTGCTTGCAAGGGTGCGTCCTTGTCCAAACTGTCTGCACCGGGCTGCACTCTTGCTGTCTGAGAAGAGCTGCTCCAGCTGTTTAGCGATTGTCTTGGCAATACAAAAGGATAATAGCAAGACTTGGCAGCTAACAAATGGATTGTTGGTACCAACGCTGCTGCTGCTACTGCTGCTGCTGCTGCTGCCACTGCTTGTGATCGTGCGACCGATGATGCTGGCGACGCTACGACGGAGCGCAGTTCAAGAACAACTGGGAGGCTGTGCTCAGCGAATCCAAGTCTGAGCAGTCGTGGCGCAAGAGCATTGAACACACAAACATCCCATCGTGCCTCAAGTCAATCCTCGACATTCTCGTCAAGGAACAGTCGGTGCCCGATGCTGCTGGTGTGAGTGTCGCTGTCTGTGGACCGCAAATAGTTTCTGCCACGCACAACAAGAAGAAGAATGGAGGCGTCTGCCGCAGCAGCGCCTGCGCTCTTGTGGCGTGCGTGCTTTGGGTCTGGGTCGCAGATGCTGCGGATTTGCGCCACATGCAAATATGCTCTGACTTGCTGTTCCCTATTCCTTGCTGCTCACACAAACACATGCTTGTATTTGGCAGGAGACGGGAGTGTGCACCGAGCACTTTTTCAAAGACGATATTCTGGGCCATCTGGTCACTCTGTCCGAGAACGATGTGCCGCTTGGCTACCGCACAGAAGCCATCCGCTTCACATCCAACTTGATTGATCTTATCAACCCTCGCTTCCTGTTCAACAACCGCATCCATCGCCCTATTGTCAGGCTCATTGAGAACTGCATGACCTCAAAGGACTTCCGTTTCCACGATGCTATGCTCGAACTCGAAGTCAACCTGTGCACCAAAATCCAGTCGACCCCTGAGCTCATGCAGCTGTTTTTCGATTTCACAAATGTCAGTTACGACTCGACCAATCTTAAATACAAGTTTAGCCTGCTAGACCATGTTATGGTCTACATCGACGAAGGCCGCGTCAATGGCGACCGAGCACGAACTGCGTGCCCAATCTTGTTTGCCCTTGCTCAGGACGGCGACGACTTGGAAAACTATATTCTTACAAAGCACTATCCTATTCTGATTGTCGCTGGTCTCAGTGGTGTTTTCGCCGAGCTTCCTGCTGTCATGCCTGATGCCAGTGGCTCACTCGGCAGCGAGCACAGCCAAGCAATTCGTCGTGCATTCTCGACTGACATCAAGCGCTTTGTTGACTATATCGGCTTCACACAGTCCGTGCTTGCCACGTGTCCCAGCAAAAAGATCAACGATTCCATCCTCGAACATACACGCTCCATCTTCTTCTCAACCGTGCTTCTGCCTACACTCAAGAGTGGATCTGATTTCGATGGCACCGTTCTCACAGCCATCTTCTATTTGCAGCAGCTTGCTAGCACCATCACAGATCCCGGACTGTCAGCGCTGTTTGTTGATGCCTTGCTTGGTAATGGCGAAGAAGATGAGGCGATGCGCAGACACGACAATGAGCTCTCACTTTCAGTGCGCGATGTGCTCATCTCTAAAATCAATTCAATCTCTGAGGATATTGTCACAGCGACTCTGCACCTGCTCTACACGCTCATGCGCGACCATCCACAAACAACGTTCCCACTCTTGTTTGAAAAGCTTCCCAGTGATGCGGCTCTGGCTGATGTTACCGGCATAGACAAAGAAGTCGATATCAATAGTCACTTGCAGCTCATCTCACGATACTTTGCCTTGCTCCCAGAGGATACCAACAAGTCATTGGATGCATACATCTTTGATGCCGAAATCAGCTTTGCAACTGCAAAGACAAACACACTCTTGGGATCCATTGACCTCGAGAACTTGCTGTCCACTGGTCATTCCAAACAGCAGAAGCAGCAGCAGCAGCAGCAGCCCAGTGTCACAAGCAGTGCTGATCCTGCGACAGTGTCCAGTGCACCTACTGTCTCGTCGTCCCTGCAGGCGATTACTGGCAGATCGCCCTTTGCCCAAAAGGAGTCGTTCCAAGACCAAGTCCGTCGACTTCGAACCGACCCAACTCTCATCAAGCTGGTGGGCAAAATGCGGCACTTTTTGGGCCATTCCATGCAGATTAACATTGCTCTTACTGGCGTCCTACAGCAGCTTGCTCTTGCGCCGTACCCGGTTCTGTACGCTACTGTAGTTCAGTCAGCCGCGCTACCTCTGGAGCCTGATGCAGATGTAGATCCTGCTGCGGCTGACACGTCTATTGCACAGTCAACTGCAGACGAAGGGATCGATAAAATATGCCCGAATTTGCATGAACTGCTGTCATTGCTGCAGGACAAAGTCGCTCAAAAGCGTGCGCGTAATCCAGCCGACTTTGCTGCGCGTCTGAAGAAGTGCAAGGAGATTCTGATTCCAGAACAGTATGGCCCAAAGGCTGCTCAACCCCAGCTGTTCAGCAACGAGGAATGGGAACGCCACGAGCAGCGTCTGCGACCGAGCGAGACTGACTCCAATGATGACTTTGATCTTGAGGCCGAGTTCTTCAGAAATATCGTTGTCTTGGAAGAGTTTACTAAGGAGCTCATTGCTGCCATTGTTGCTCGCGGTGGTCTTGAGACAGACGCCTCGGCCTGATCTCGACTCCTCTCTCTCACTCCTCACTGTCACCGCATACAACAAACCTGATGGCCAATAGGCTCGTTTGTTGCCTGATTTGCATGCAGTTGGCTCTTGCAATGCTTTGGTTGCGATCAAGCCACTTTTTGTCTCTGTGCGCTCGTAGTCTAAATGAACACCCAAACCCCTCTTGGTCTGTTGCCTCGAGCAGTCATGTTTTCTGTGATCAGCGATCAAAAAGTTTTGGGTTATCCATCTACATACAATATGAACATGATAGCTCGCATCCTGCCTATAGTCTCATGGATCCAGGAGTATCGCCTCGCTTATCTACTCGACGACGCGCTTGCTGGGTTTACGCTTGGCACGGTACTGGTACCACAGGTCAGCATATATCCAGTTTACATATCTTCGCACCACCATCCCAACACCACACACTTTAGTTTTACAACTGATCACTGATCACTCATCATGGAACATTTTGGACACAGTCGATGGGATATGCAGGTTAGAATCACACTAATAATGCTCTGCATTCGTACCAAAGTGTATGTCCGTGTCTAGTCTTTCTACCATACTTAAGAATAAGCTGCAGTGATGGCGAATCTGCCACCTGTCCAGGGACTCTTTACATCTAGCATTCCACACGCAGTCTACTTCTTCTTTGGCGCGTCTCCCTACAATAGTATCGGTGAGTCGCTGGCTGGCGGGGGTTTTTTGTATCCCAACAAATCTCCGATAGATGATTGGAGGACTACTGTGAAATACCGTATGCCGATCATATTACATCCTGTTTGTGGTTGAAATTAACCATCATTGTTACTGCTATGCAGCTCCATTCGCTGTCACAGCACTCATGACTGGCGATTCTCTTGTCAGTGCCAATACATGGTTTCACGATCTACGCCTTTCTGAATGTGAAGCCTGCACCAACACAACAGCAGCAGCAGTAACAGCAGCAGCAACACCGCTTCAAGATGACATCCCCACATTGATCGCCATCGCATCGCTCCAAACGTTTCTCATCGGCATCATACTTTTACTTTTGCTTGTTACACAGCTGTACAAGTTGCTCGACCATCTTGCCTCCAAACCAATGGTGGATGCCTTTACCGTTGCTAGTAGCTTCTCAATTGCAACGTCACAGCTTCGCCATATGCTTGGCTTGAGCATTCCAAACGCGGCTGGGCCGGGATCCAATATCGTCGCATGGACTCGACTGCTCATGCACATCATGGATGTTAATTTGGTTGCAGTGGCTCTCAGTGTCACAGCTGTTGGACTGCTTATCATGATCCCTGTCTATGAACCTGTTGCTATTGCATCGGTAGCTCAGCTAGTTGGCATGATTCGTCGGTACTTTTCTCGAAACGGCGGTCGTGGAAATCATGCAAAGCATTCAAGCAGATACGCGCAGCTTATTGGCGAAACTGAACATGGAGGCATAGTGCAGTCAACGATCATGTCGGCAAACCAAGATGTTGGAGATATTGAATTACGTGATTCGCCTACGAAATCTGCCAAGCAACTCGAGCTTGAAAGAGATGAGGCAGCCTTTGAAGATGAGAGACTCACTCAGCAACGTCAGCTCCGAGGATCAATTCAAAGGCAGCATGACTATGGATCCATTAGAGACCTTGAGGCCAATAGCGATCGCGTTGAGACAGATATGCGATCATCCCTGCTTGTGAAACGTCGATCTCGCGATGAGGTTATTCAGAGCCAGTCTGCGATTATCAAGACAGCGTCCTCTGAGCAACAGAGCCGTGTCGCAGCACAAGTTGGTACTAGTGGAGCCAGCGCAGGTTCTCAAAAGAAGCGCACATTCATTCCACATGTTCTCGTAACCATCAGCTTTATCACGATGCTCTCCTATGCACTGGATCTTCCTACCATGAGCAACGTTGCCGTAATTGGATATGTTCAGCAGGGACTACCATCTGCCATCACACCGTGGTCGTTCCCGTCAACGAGCGGACTTCCTGATCCCACATCGCAGCAGATCTTCCAACTCTGTCTATTCTTGGTGCCCAGCGTGTGTTCAATCGCATTGGTATCTTACATCACTGTACTTGGCATCCTTCAAACATTTCCGAGTCCGTCCGTCGTGCACCCTGTTGTAGCCGTCGCTTCGAATTCATGCAACACAAACGTGGCTGGGCTTAGCGATGGTGCCACAGTTTCTGCGCCACAAGAGATCAGCCTCGCCTCCGAGCTCCTCGCTCTATCTGTTTCGCAGCTGGTATCCTCGTTCTTCACTTGCTTCAACTCTGGCGCAGGGCTTGCACGAAGCGCCGTGATTGTCAATCAAACCGATGGTAGATCTCCAGTCGCACCCATGGTTTCTGCGCTTATTTCCTTTGCCATTGTCACGCTCTTTACAGGACCCTTTCAAGATATGCCCATGGCAGTACTATCCAGCGTGATTGTTGTCGCAGTTGCCAAAACTCTGATGAGAGTCGTAGTTGTGGGCAAACTGATCTCAGAGTGCCGTCAGCGACTCGACACAATCGCTTGTGAAAGAGATGGCAACTTGAATGGGGCACCAACGAGGAGTCTGACAACAACAGCAGCAGCAGGTCAAACAACTGTGTATGGATATATCTTGACTGCGTTTGGATCTATCCGACGAATTTCGCTCGAACAGGTGCTGGCTTGCGAGGATCTTGTTGTTTGGGTTACCACATTTCTTGTGACGGCTTTGGTAGAAGCATCGTATGGCATCCTTGTTGGTTTGCTGCTTGTTGCAACATACAAGTTGGTTGCAAGAGCAGAGCAGCACTCGAGAACTGAATAGTAAAGGGAATTCAGAGTGGATCCATTTCGTA
>JH392990.1:17996-29934 GCA_000235945.1 Homolaphlyctis polyrhiza JEL 142
TTCCTCATTCCAGGGTCCTGCCTGTGTTCCTGGCGCAACCCCTGGCTTCCATCGCTCTGCAACTACCAACAAAGAGTCGCAGATATCTAATCCATTTTACTGATGCTTTCGCATAATATTCCCAACTCGGCGGAATCCATTTCTTGTTGTTCAATCTCTCAATCATCATCCATCGCAGGCTTGGACAAGCTTGCCGCTGCTCTGCTTCATGCTGATACTCGCATTCTCGTTCGGACCCGACTCTCCTGCACAAAGAACTCGTAGAATGATCAGTGCTGCCACTCGATGGACCTTGGCAACGCTGTTCTGGCTGCTTGTCGCTCGCTGGTGCTTTGGCTTCTCGCTTCTTGACAGAGTCTTGCTCGCAACGGGATCGTGCACCGTCGATATCGCTTCGTCTCTCGCTGCCTCTGACTCAAAGATCTCGCCATTCAGCGCATGCAAAGCTGCAGGCGGTCATTTACTGGTTTCGATATCTCTGGCCACTGCTTGTAAGTATTCTATCGTCCTGTCCCTTGCTATCAGATACCGCCACTAACGCGCAGCGTCTTATCCCCTCGCCGGCTCTCCAACAGCCTGCTTGTTCATGCCATCCTGTTCACAGCAGAGGAACTCGTGTCTTATCTCCACTATGCATCAACACATCATACAGACCCTCAGATTGGCCAATTCAATGCTCACAAGCAAGAACAGCCACATGCAGTCCTCTCGATCCTGTCTACAGTGCTGATCGCATTGGCTGCTCTATGGTGGTTCATGCTGACCACCACAGCATTCTACTTTCATAACTTCTCGGAAAATGTGATTGGCACATGCATTGCTCTTGCATATTGGACGCTTGTTTATGCGTTGGGTAGCCTGTTTGCTCCAGAATTCATGCCGCCGACTGATTTGGTGGATGATGCATCTCACTCGACAAAGTCTCAATGATCATAGTCGAGTACAGCCTATAAACCTCGGTCTCTCTAAACACTCAAAAAGAATAAACTCGCAGCAGTAAATACTCATCCATGTTTACATATAGTTGTGATAAATGTCAGACTTGCCAAGGGGGGTTTTGCAGGAATTCTACAGAAGAGTACATGAATGGAGTGGAATACACTGGTCGCATCGGCTGTGTGATGGCTCGACTGTCTTGTTGTCGATACGTCTATAGGTTTTATCGACTGGGCCCATATTCGAAGCTGCAGGATTTCCCGTCTTTTCATGAAAGGAAGACATGACGGGCTCAGCAACAGTAAAGATGCCATAGACAGGCTTATGGTCAGAACTCGTTGCTTCCATCCGACTTGCATATACTTTGGGAACGATCCTGTCATGAGAAGCATGACCGCCGATAGGAACCATACCAAGATGCGGTGCCAAAGATGAGAATGTGTGTGTTGATGAGGGTAATACATGTGACGATGGCTGGGAAGATTGGATTTGAACAGGATACGATCTGTCCAGCTTGGGATCCGCGACTTTGTGCTCGAATCATACCCGAGCTGCAGCGACTTTTGGCGAGCAGAATCACTCGATTGGTGAACAGATATTGTGTCACGACCCTCATTCTCCAGCAAATGCACAGTATCACCCTCTGGTTTCATGTTATCTGGCGTTGCTGCCTCGTGATCAACCGAATTGACGATGGGACTTGTCTTGTTATTTGCAGAATCCACATCAAACTTGTATGTTGGAAGAAATGTAATGATTGCTTCATCAAATCCATTGAAAACGCGTCTGCTAGCCTTCTCGATCAACAGCTGATCATTGTTATAAAGTACATCAAACTGACGGTTGACAATGAGGTGGTCGATTGCTTGTCTTGTGCCGTTGATACGGTAGTTCAAGTCGCCCGTCCAAAACACGTAATCGAATCGACTGGTTAAGCTCGGTGGGCTTTCTGTGTTGGATGGCGATGATGTGGGTCGCAGTGCCTTGTGTAACCAGAACTTGTATGGATTGTTTGGCTCGAAACCGCGAAGAATTAGATCTTTTTCGATTCTTGACACATCTTTGTTGCGACCTTGAGTGTTTTGATGGTGTGCTATGCTTTCCCATCGTGTGTGTGCGAGTATCAATGTCATGTAATATGTAATAAGCAACCAGTGTCAACACAATGCTCAATATGTCAGTCCTGTGTTGTTTCCTCGACACAACCATGTGCGAGACAGCGAGGAATCCAAAAGAGTGCACAGCACCCAACAGATCAGATCAGATCAGATCAGATCAGATCAGATATGAGAGCAAAGCATGTCAAGGAGAATGGCAGAAAGCAAGCACAGAATAGAGAATCCCCTACCTGCCAAATGCGAATTCACAAATAGAAACGAGCGACTATGATACAAAAAGCAAACAGCAACAGCACCCTTATTTCCAATAACATTGCCAACACCCGTCGCCAATCGCGAAGTCTGTATCTCTCTAATGTTCGAAACGATATCCGATCGCGCATAGACAGCCATATGAATGCCAGCAAGACTCTCGCAGACTATAGGACTAAACGATGGAGGAATGCTTGTTTCTAGACACTTTTCCCAATGACGTTTGAGAAATGTGTCGACATTGCGGGGACTCTCTTGCGTGGATATGATTAGAATGTGACTATTGAGTAGCGTTGCCGACTCTGTTGTGCTTGTTTGATCAATGTTGAATAGACTAGATAAATCCTTCTGGCTGGGTATCTAACTCAAATGTGCGAGGTATTTTACCAGCAGAAACCAAAAAAACAATATATGGAGTCAGTTGATTAGAGACGATGCTGTGTTGGTAGAAGAAGATGCTCGATATGTACTAGAGGCGCATATTGAAACAGATAGAGATAGAGAGTATTTGTCTCGTACTTGTCCATGTAGATTCCAAGTCAAAATGTAAATCTGTAGCTTGTCACGCTTGATCAAATGCGACAAACCCTCTGCAAACTTTTTCTGCATATTGAACAATGATTTGAAAAGACTTGCTAATTGATACAAGCGTTTATGTGAATCAGTTTGTTAGTTACTAGACAGTTTATAGCGTTCATAGAGTATTCAAGATGGTATCGATCAATTGTTTTCTCTGTTTGTTTGGCCGAGCAGGGTTGTTTTAAGAAAGTTGTGCTGCCAACATTGATTTGGGAGCATTAAATGAGAATGATCTCACTTTCATCCAGTTGACGTCGATCCCATGACGATTTTGAAGATCCTCGCTCTATGCGTCAAAAGTTGTGTGATTTGTATATGTTGCATTATGCACGAGTGTATGAAAGCAAGATTAGCAAAATACAATGAGTTTATGAGTTAATCCACAAGAGTTTGGTAAACAGATCGTATATACTCTGCTTCCAAACATCGCGTTGAAGTTGAAACGTAGGATAGATACAGGTATAAAGTGATAATCCATATCCACTTCTTTTGTTTTAGTGTGTCTATGCGTGTGTGTTGTTTTCCTACCATGTAGTATGTTGGGTGATGAGATTGCCTGTCGAGAATATCCTTGGTTCGCCAAGACTCGATCGTCAGATCTGGATACTCCGCGAACAGCTTTCACGATAGGTTTTGACCGACCGCCGTCAACACTACCAGCAGCGTGTGAAGTTGCCGACAGCTCAGTGAACGTGTAACTCCTACGACGCAGTGCGCGATAAAGTGCCGGTGAGGTGTTTGAAGGTTGAATGTGAGGCGGTGCTGCTTTATTACTGGGTGGAGTGTGTGTGTTGGTTGAAGCTTCTGGCGATGTGGCGAGTATTGGTGGCAGAACGCGTTTTGACTGCTGCTTGGAAAGACCCGATGCCGCCTCAACAGAATCCTGAGACGATTTTGGGTTTGATATGCTGTTGAGAATTGCTTGTGAGTAGTGATGCGGTTCTGTTGTGTTGATGCTTGTCCAGGTGTGAGGCCGAGCGACTGGTTTCGCATCCTTGGTCGATGAAGAACGCGATGCTGACGGCGAAGAAGTTGCATTCTCAGTTACTGAGAGTTCAGGCACAACGCGGTACTTTGCAGACCGTCTGTGTGTCATTTGGTGCAGCAGCGACTGGTTCGAGCGACTTGGATTAGCAACATGTGCTGCCGCGCCAGGCACTACTCCAGCCTCGCCGTCCTCTATCTGAGCATCAGTCATTTGTAACTATGATCTCGTATCCCAGTTTGCTGTTTTTTAGAGTTTGAGTTTATATGGGATCTTGGATGAAGGAAATAACACAGCATCAAGATCAGGTTGCAACAGCCCTAGTCTCGGCCTCAGCCTGCAGTTTCCTGCATGTTTCCACTGCCATTAGAGCAAACCGCAGAGGACTTTGGAACTTTTCACGGTCCTGCTTCCAATCGAAAGAAGCAAAGCAAAGCAAGTCCACAGTCAGTTCCCCAGTCGCAGCGTTACAAAAGGTGATGAGATCCAAGATTCAATGCCAAAAGCAATACAAACCCATACCTTGACAAGATCGATAAACTCTTGCACGGTCTGCTCAACAGTTTGGAGTAGATCGATGTTTTTGCAGCCTTGCATCAGCCGATCAATCAGAGCTACGCCATATCCCGCAGCTTCAGCCTCCATAGTTCGCAAAGACATGGCAACCAATGGGAGCCAGTTGGCTAGTGCAGCCTCCTTGAACTCTAACACGTATACACAACACACAACAGTCATGTTTGATCCGTGTTGTCAGCCGCACAAAAGAAATCGGACAATATCACATCATAAAGAGCGTCAGATCAATAGTATCGACTGACGTTGCCGCGATCTAGCGCTTATTGTATGTTTAGACTCCAAAATATGTGCGATAAGGCGCAACTGTCAGGCATCGATATCGACGCACAAACGCAATGCAAAAGCAACACAGAGAGAGCAAGACACTATCAGCACTAGAGGTCTTTTCGATATCTCATTCAAGTGATTCCAGATCATTTTAGCAAACAAGAGTCAGACTCACGACATTCTTTACAACAATCGAGGAAATTGCTACGTATGCCAAAGAAAGAATCAAGTGTCAGTAAAACCAAACAGCTGCGCATCACAGTCGAATACAGCATACAGAATGCGCATCACCATTTTCTTCAGAGACGCAGATAGATGCGTCAATAGCATCAATAAAAGTGCTACTCGAAAGCACTTTTTCGACACAAGGTATATCAGCGACTCTATGACAAGTATGAGCAATCAGCATAAATACAACGTTGAATACAAAAGCAAGAAAGAAATCTCTTGAGAATCTATCAGCAGTTACATAGATGTATGGACTCAACTGATTGGTTTCTGATTTTGCGACTAGGGCATCGCAAGTAGGATCTCGCTGCTGGTCCATACATCGCTGTTCTAAAGCCGCAACCAGATTTCCAAGGATTCGGAAACACTTTGATTTGATATCGGCCGGTGTTGATATACTATCAGATCACGCACATGTACACACATGCGTCACAAAGAAGCAGTCGGGTTGATCAGACCTTGCACTCGCCTTATATAGTGTTGCATTTCGAAACAGTGTTCGTTTTTTGTGAGCGACTTACCGTCCTGCGAGTGATGCGAATGCCACGGCGACACTTGCTGGCATATCGGCCAGGATGTTGCGATCAAGTAACATCTTTGAATTGGAAATCTGATTGAAAGCCGTATACGAAGCCTCTGTGCTCTCCATGATCCATAGAACATCCTGAGATTGTGCAAGATGGCATAATGTACAGTCGCGTCATCGTTATCATTATCATCGTTTGTTTGTTTTGATTGCCAGAGCATAACAAGTATCGAGTGATGGGTGGATGCACACAAAAAAGGAGGGAGATCGATTCTGATTCAATTATTCTGTATCAAAGGGATGATAGATTCAAAGAGAGTGCAGCATGGAGCAGGATGGGGAGCCGAGCACAAATAAGCAGTAAAGAGAAGTGGTTCTGCAATACTTTATCATATCACCTTATAAAAGTCTGTTGAATCTGTCGCGGGTTGTAAACCGACATCAGGAGCGTGCTGAGTAGAGTCGGATACACTGATGTTGCAGTCGGCTGTCTTTGACTCTGGTGGTCCAGCCACCAGTTCAGTAGATTCAGATGCAGTGGCAGATCTTGAAGCTGTGGATGCTTGCACTATATTGGCTGGTGTGCTTGACGGGGATGCACGAAACAGAAAGCGATCAAGTGTTGACAAGGTTGTGGATTTCGCTGTAGATTTGGGTGCAGACGGCGACAGTTTGACTGGCTTGTTGCCCATTCGCTTGGCTGTTGGAGTAGAAGAACCAGTCGGAGTTGATGAAGACTGTGGAGAAGAAGCGGGTGGTGCTGAATGGACTGCATGCACTGGCGTGGCTGGTTGCATGGGTGGATCGGTCAGGACCATATTCACATCCGAGTCAACATCCATGGCGCTGGATGAGGCTGTGGTGTCTAAAACTGCGATTGGCTCCGTTGCACTGCTTGATAGCAAATACCATTTGCGTTTCTACAAGTTACACAGATGTTAGTATGCACGGGAATCATGGGAACTTGTCGAGTGTCGAACAAGACTCTGCAAGATGCCTACAGTATCGCCTTCGCGTCTCTCGCGAGTCGCAATCGCACGGATCTTTGCTTCTATCGCAATCTTGGTGATGGCAGGATATTGCCCCTTGAACTCATCAACAAGTTTGTGGATGGATGTCTCGCGACCCTCAATCGCCTGTTTGATGCAGGGTTGTTTGTGCGGCACAACAAAGTAAAAAAGGTTTTAGAAGCGATCCAACAGCAAGATGTTTACCAGCACACACATGTACCTTGGCAAGATCAGCAGCGTGGTCATCAGGGAAACTGGATTTCGTGTTCGACTTTGGTGTCTTTGACAGTTTTCTGTTTGCTGACAGTTCATCATCGGCATCCACAGATGCCACATCAAAAGGATCGATGCAGATGGTGTCGGCTATACCTTCAAATCAGTATCAGCTAATGTGGTGTATTATATCAATCTCATTTGCTGGCGATCCAAACCTACATGATACCATCTCGACAGCAAGCAACGCGATTGGATCCATGGGCGGAATCGAGTCGCAAACGTTTCCAAAATACAAACCACTGATGACCGGAACAAGCTCTGTCAGTTTTTGACGCTTGATCGCTGTGTCGCGTGGCACGCTTGGCTTGGGTTCTATTGGAAAACAAAGTGGCTTGTTAGCGCTATATATGAAGACACCTGTCCAAATTCAAGGCTACTTGCTTGATCCATCAGTTGCACTCGCGGTTTCTTCAATGCCCTCATCATCTGAAAGATATCCATGCGGTACAAGCCATTGGTTCTGGAGATAGCAGACCCAATCAAAGCAGGATACTCAGTATATTGAGGAGGCCATGCAAGATTCCTTAAGCTTTGCACAAACCTCATCTTCGTCATCATCAACAGTCATATCATCGTCCTCTTCGTCATCCTCAGACTTGAGTTCTTCGCCTGGCTCATCTTCCTCCCACTCAGCTTCGCTGTCAACGTCGTAATCTAGCAATGCATCATCGCGTCCAAATGGCCGCCGACCGGAAATTCGAGTGCTTGTTTTGATATATGTTCCAAAATATGCTGGTCGGACATCAGTTGAAAACTGCAAAAGCTTCCATGTTTGCTGGAACGATGCAGTCCCTGAAAATGCAGAGATTACGTTGCGAGGAACAAGACGCCTTGCTGGATGCTTGCCATGCCTTGCTGATCTGCAAAACTGTCGGAAGTCGGAAGCACCTGTGGCGAACAGAAGCGTGCAGCTTTGGTGTCAGGCCGATTTCAGACATTTAGAAGACCAGCAAAGCTTAAAATGACCCACATATTTCAGGGGTAGTTGGCGAGATGCTACCATCAGGCTGAGATACACTGCCAAACCTGTTGGCAGGCGATACAGTGACAGCAGAGCGAGCATAGAAAGGTCTGAAGAATGCTCGGTACTCCTCATCATCAGCGTTTGAGTCAACGATGCACGCTGGCTCTTTCTTCTCTTTTGGAATGCTGAAAAAGAAGCTTGAGAGCGTCTTTTGATTCTTTGCTGGCTGCTGTTTATCAAGAATCTGTCAGCTGTGATCGAGTGTCGGAAGCTGTAGAGCGTGCACAGTATCTATCTTACCTGCGGTTCCTTGCGCTTTTTGTCTTTTCCCTTGTCTTTATCATCCAACTCATTTTCAACTGCGCCTGCTTTATCTTTGTTTGTCTCGGCCTCGATTTCCTTGTTCGCTTTGCCTTCAGCACGTTCGGCGTCCTTCTTTTCCTTCTCGGCCTTCTTGGCAGCCTTTTCAGCATCTTTTTTGAGGCGTTCTTGTTCTCGTTTTAGGCGATCTGCAGCACGTTCTTCTTCCTTGATTTGCTTCTCCTTAAGTTTTGCTTCCTGCAGTCGAGTAAGGATCAAGCATGTTAATCAAACGGCGACTGTAAACATAGCTTAAACAGATTTGAAGTGCAGACCTTTGCAACAGCAACTATCGAGATTGAGTCTGCTTTGCGCTTGGCTGCCGACGGCGTTGAGGTTGCAAGCAGCTGCGTCTTGGTCTCTGCGGGGAGATCCTGAACAAACTGAATCAATGCCTGTTGAGCAGCAAGTCGCTGAGTCTTACGATCTTGAAACAAGGCTCGCATATCTGGTAGGAGCAGGTCCATGTCAATGAGATCCCACCGCCAAGCAGCGACTGACTGGTTGGTTGATGTGGATGGGACAGGGTCACACCATCAGCAAACATGTCGATCAACGACAGTGCACAGATGATCATGATAAACATCAGACCTGAGGCGATGTTCCATCGTCATTTGTGTATCCATAGTTGTTACGAACGGCAATCTTGGGAATGCGAGCCTCGAGCCAAGCCTTGACCAAAGCGAGGTCTGACATAGTTGTATGTACGTATCAGCATCAGAATCAGAGATGAGCAGCACATGCAATGCATGGATGGATGGCAAAGTTAGAACCTTGATGTGCCGTTGGTGATAGATCAAAAGCAGTCGGACAAAGCTGGTCTGCCACAAAGCGCACAAGCGATTCAAAGGTTGCAGATGATTCCAGGACCAGTTTGGCGATAAGCGAGTCGAAGTCCTGCAAGTCAGGCGAGAGCAAGTTTGAAGGATCTGCTCGAAAAGCAAAGAATCTGGCGAGATCTGAGAGAGTGCCATTTGCAACTGTCAGCAACGAGAGCATACATCATCAGTCAGGCAGGAGCATAGTTGTAAAACAGACCAGCAATGGTTGATGGATGCTTTGCTAGTGACAGTGGTTTCTCCTTGAACTCGATCTTGCGCTTCTTGATATCGAGCAGCTGTGGATCATAAGTGGCGGTGCGCAAGCCAGTTTAATGGGTGAGTGCTCTGCAGGTTTGTGTCCGAGAGCAAAGCGGACAAGGCAATGTGCAATGAATGGCTTTGGCAGACACCTTGAGCGCGACAGAAGATTTCGAACGTGGAGTTGAAGAAGCAGAAGCCGAAGCCGAAGCCGAAGTGGAAGCCGCAGGCTGTGATTCGATCTGCTGGCTGGGAAGGGGGTCAAGCGCTGCTACACAGAGCATGAGAGCAGCAGAGTGAGTGTGTGTGAGAGAGAGACAGAAGCGAGTTGTGAGAGACAAGCAACACACCAGCGAGCATCGTCTCGTCTGTCTCAGCTTCAGCTTCAGCTTCAGCTTGAACAGGCAGCGCTATGCACGGACCAGTGGATTGATGGCTTGTGTCGTCCTTGTCGTCGCTGTGATCTGGATTGAGACCACGATTGAGATTGAGATCAGGATCAGGATCGCCCGTCATGGCAAGAACGCAGGCGTGAGACAGTTGTCTTGAGCTCGCGGTCTGGAATTCAGAAAGCGAAACTGAAACACATCAGTGATCCTGAGTACGAGTGAAACACTTTTGGCTGCTGCCTGATTTGGCGGCAGTTTCATTTTGACTCGATTGCTTTCGCTGCTCCTATTGCTGTTCAGGCCTCTGTTCCCGCTCTCGCTCTGGCACGCTCTGCTGGCACTCTCTGCTGGCACTGGCACTGGCACTTGCTTCTCGTATAATTCCTGAGACAAAGTCGCAACACCAGCCACATCGTATTTGAAGCAACAGCAACCACAAAAGACTCGGCAGCCACAATCGTGAACGCCGAGCGAAACGATGAAAAGCATCAATCGCAACAACAACAGCAACAGCAACAGCAACAGCAGCAATCACAAGATGGAAATGGAAATGCAAATGGAAATGGAAATGGAAATGGAGATAGATGCAACCATCGATATTGACAGGAACTCAAAGACAGATTCAGATATGAACAAGAACAAGAGCAGCAGCAACAGCAGCAGCAACAACAGCAGCAAGAAGATGAAGACAGTGACAGTGACGAATATGAAGTCGATGGCGAGCACAAAGTCGATGACGATGACGAGCGAGCGCACGGCGCCAGCGCTGTCGCTTGACAGCGTGCGCACAAGCAAACCACACAGACATCCGCAGCAGCGTCTCTTTGGACTGTCGGCTGCTCCAGAGTTCCATCCCACGCACGAAGAGTTTGCTGATCCGCTCGCTTACATCGCTTCCATCAGACCCGTGGCCGAGGCTGCCGGCATCTGCAAGATCGTGCCGCCCGATGGATGGAAGCCGCCGTTTGCTCTCGACTCAACCAAATTCTGGTTCACAACTCGCTTGCAGGAAATCAACTCGATAGAAAGTCGCTCGCGCACAACTCTCAACTATCTCGACCAACTGCAAAAGTTCCATCAGCAACAAGGCTCCGCTTTCTCAAAAATACCGGAACTTTCGGGCCGTCCTATCGATCTATACAAGCTTAAAAAGGACGTTACTCTCCGCGGCGGCCATGAAAAGGTCCGTCGCTGTTGCTGTTGCTTTTCTGCTGCCGCCAAACACTCTGGTGCACAGATGCCGCTCTGATTTCTCTGAATCGTTGTTCTATTCGTCGATCCCCATGTACACTGCTGCTCTTGCCGCTTTCACTGCTTTTACTGACATTTAACTGCGCAGGTCACTGCATCCAAGAAATGGGCAGAAGTCGGCAGATCGCTTGGATTCGACCACAAATCCTCAACTTCTGTATCAAACACAATCAGAAACGCTTATATGCGATACATTCTGCCATACGACCAGTTCATCAAAGAAGCTGCAAAAGCCGCTCGCGATGCAGGAAAGACAACTTCGCTCGCTGAAACTGCCGCTCACATCTTGGGCAACGAACCCCTTCGAACTCGCATCAATCCATCTCGATCTGCAAAAACAGCCGCATCTATGAAATCCCTCCAGCCAAGCTCATCCTCTGCAACCGCACCTTCTATGCGTGCTGCTGCTCAGCACTCAAGTATTAAATCTAATCGACCCACAAGATCCTCTCGGGACAGCAGTAACTCGGACGACGATGACAGCACGGCCGAGCACGATGATGCTGGCTCCTCAACAGAGGCGGTCGACCACAACACTGCTCGCGAGAGGCGTGGAAAGCGTGCCATCAAGAAACCAGACTTTTTCGGTTCGTTTACTGATTGACTTGACTGTTACTTTTTACTTTTGATACACACTTATTGATATACCTTGAATGGCTTGATCCAACCAACTGAATCGTTGCAGGTGTTTCTATGGGTACGCAGCCCGCACGGCGATCGAAACCAGACCAAAACGCCTACAAACCCAAAGCAAATATAACTGTGAGTGCCTCGAGCTTTCATTCATGTTGAGAAGCCCTTCAAGTACAGAATGCAGAGTCTCTTTACTGATACACCTGTGTATATATGTATGTATATATATACTGCAGCCATGCGAAGTTTGCTTCAATAGCAAGATGCCAGAAACAATTGTGGTGTGCGACGACTGTTCAAAGAGCTTCCATATCAATTGTTTGCGTCCACCTCTCAAATCCATGCCAGCAACCGAATGGTACTGCTTTGAGTGTCTGCGAGTATCAGGCAATGACTATGGCTTCGAAGACCTCTCGCACCAACGGTGTCTCGACGAATTTCAGAAACTTGCCGATAACTTCAAGGATGACTGGTTTCGTGATAGATTGGATGCCACGGGTGACGACACG
>JH392991.1:52518-71869 GCA_000235945.1 Homolaphlyctis polyrhiza JEL 142
TGTGTTCATGGTGCCTGGATGCCCCAAACGACACTCAAATGCCGAGTATGTTGATATCAACAAACCACACTTTGTGTGTTGCTGTCCAAGATGGCCATACTCTGTGAGATCGAGAGACATCAATGCATCAAGCAACATGAACACAGCATGCCAGTCGATGATTGCCAATTGAGATGGGACCGAGTGCATTCAAGATGGATTGGTTGCAGATACACAAGCAAAGACACGATTGTCACATGATCAACTCCAAAAACAAACTTGTAGCAATAGCAATTGTAGTAATAGTAAGTAATAGTATCATTTGATCAAGTGGGGGTTTTCTGGAGAGAGAGAGGAGAGTTTTAGAAAAAGAGGAGACAAGGGGTAGTTTCCAATTGTTAGAAGAGACATAAGAAAAGGATGGTTTCTCAAAGAGAGATAGAGAGAGTAAAAAAAGAGGAAGAGATAGAAAAATGAAGTCGACAGCAAAAGATAAGGGAAAATGTGTAGAGTGGGATTTGGGGGGGGGGGGTACTGATACGCGGTCGATAACAGGTTGGAAAAGAGAGAGGCAGAGAGGATGTGCGTCGCTCAGTCTTGTATGAATCGCTCTGTCTGTCTTGGTTTTTTTTAAAAAAAAATAAATGCGGGAGGAAATGAAGTATAGAGCCAACTTCCAGTTTAAAGTAACAGAATAAAAAGTAGAGAGGGGGAGCAGACGATTACTCTTTCAGAGGCACATGGAGAGCAGACTTGGACAATGTATCGGTACTAGAACTTGTCATGTTATCAGAGGTGGCAGGCTGCTCGGGTGATGCTGGAGGCGACATGGGATCGAACGTGGGTGCAGGAATCACGGTTGGTGATGCTGAAGCAGATGTAACAACATCGGTTGTGGGCGAGAGAGCAGCAGAGGATGCAAGTGTTTGCTGATATCCGTGTTGGTGGGTTGCCTGCTGCTGCTGCTGCTGTTGCTGCTGACTGTGCGAGTGTAGATCCATGTCGTTGTGTAGAGGAAGGGATGAGGAAAGGTTGTTGGAGAAGCCAAGGTTGCGACGCGACGAGCGCGAGAGTGATGAGCTGACTGGCGGCGAGGCAAGCAGCGACGAGCTTGACATCTGGAAGTCCATGGGACGGCTGCGGTTGTTGCCAGAGATGCTCATGGCTTCAAACATGCTCGCCATATCATCGGCATGTGATGTGGGCTGACTGGAGGCCAGAGAAGCGAGGCGAGACCCCGATGACGCACGCTGATGGTGGAACTCCATGCCGAAGCCAGGAGCAGGCTGCTGATGCTGTTGCTGCTGTTGCTGCTGCTGTTTCTGCGAAAACGAGCCGATAGGATCACGAGCAAAGATGGCGCGATCAAACGATGCTGTGCGGTGCAGGCTCGACGACAGATGCGGCGAGGCCGAGGACATGTCTGATGCTTTGGGCAGGCTTGGCGGGAACAGGAACGTGGCTGGATCGACTGGAGAGACCAGTGGCAGATGCGAGTAGTCCAGCGAGCGCATCGACGCTGACAGGATCGAGAGCGGCGCTGGTGCACTGGCGGCGACAGTAGTGGCGGTAGTTGCATGGATGGAGGATCTCATGACAGAAGCCGGCAGTTTGTCCTTCTGCGAGGCCGAGATGCCATCGAGCGGCAGTCGATCCATGTGGATGAAGCAGCAGCGCTTCCCGTATGGACAGCTTCCCTTTTCCCAAAACGTTTTGCACATTTCTGTCTTGTATTTCGGATGGCGCTCGACAACACGCAGCTCAGCCTGCGAGTGGGCAAACTGGCACTTGTTTCCGTATCGACATGTACCCGTCTCTTCCCATGAGCGACAGAGCTCTGTCTTGTACAGAGACGGATTCTTGACTGTTTTGGATGCGCCGCTGCCGCCGTTGTTGTTGTTGTTGTTGTTGTTGCCGCTGCCAGCATTTCCGTTTGTCATCATGCCAGGGTTGGGGAGTGACATTGACATTTCAGCAGAGCGCGTCTGTTGAGAGGCAAAGCCGAGAGATGTCGAGTCGTCCGCGGCAAGGCCGGCCGATGCTGGGCCAGACATGGACGGGACAGCAGTAAGCGACGACTTGAGCAGGTCAGAGCGCTTGTGGCCAAGCTTGGCAGAGGGAAGGGGACGGGACTGCTGAGCAGGGAACAGCTGGCGTGCACTGGACAAGGACGGCGTGGCAGTTGCAGTTGCAGTCGAGACGGTCTCATCAACAGGCGACTGGGCAAACATCTGCATGGACTGCATGGACTGCATGGACTGCATCGAGGACATGGGGGCAGAGGAAGACATGTTGAATGCAAGTTGCTGGCGCTGCTGCTCAAGCTGCAGCTGCATGAACTGTTCTTGCAGACGCTGCTGCTGCTGGAGCTGCTGGATCTGTTGCAGGAGCATGGCATCGTGGTGCGACAGCTGCAGGCTGGGCTCAGAGATGTGGTGGGCAAGCGTGCTTGCACGAGGGAGCGAGCCAATGGTGCCGACTGAGCCCACAACAGACGATGGAGCGGCATCCAGATCGAGCGGCGGCTGAACCTTTCGGGAAGCCACCGAAGAGCGTGCACCAAGTGTGGCGAAGCCAGAGAAGCTTGCGGGCGATCGGGACAGAGAGTGGGCTTGGGAGTGGGCTTGAGCATGAGCATGGGTTTGAGCATGAGCATGCGACACAGAGTGAGAAAACGGGGAGGAGGCGAGGCCCGCAAGACCCGCGTGAATGCCGCCGTTTGTGCTGCCTGCAGTTGCTTGTGTGTTTCCAACTGGGTGGTGCACACCCAGCGAGCCCAGCGAACCCAGCGAACCAAGAGAGCCCAGTGAGCCCATGTCCGCAGCAGTAGTATCAGCAAACGACGATGACAGCGACGATACAGCAGCAAGGTGCATGGCTGCTGAGGGTGCAATGGCAACGGGTTGCGAGTGCGACGGTGCTGCATGTCCAGAGAGCGCAGAGAGCCCAGAAAGCCCAGAGAAGCCAGAGAAACTCGAGTGGCCCGACAGCAGCGGCATGCTTGCTCGCTTCGACGGCGAACCCACAAAGTTGTACTGTGCACTCTGCTGCTGCTGCTGCTGCTGTTGCTGCTGCTGTTGCTGCTGAAGAAGAATACGCTGTGGCTGCTGCTGCTGCTGGTGCTGCTGGTGTTGCTGCTGGCGAATTGCTTGCAGGAAGGCGTCGTCGCTGAGAGTGTCTGTCGATGCGGCGCCATTGCTGTCGCTCAACAAGCTGCCAAGGAACTCTTGCTGATACTGGTTCTGCTGATGCTGATGCTGATGCTGATGCTGCTGGCGCATGTGGCCCTGGCCAAAGCCTTCAATGGATGCGGATATGGCCATGGCCTGCTGCAGCTGCGATGCCGGCTGGCTGCTCGGCCTGAACCCGCCAACAAGCTGCTGTTTGGGATGCTGCTGCTGCTGAAACTGAACCTGTGCTTGCGACTGTGCTTGCGCTTGCTTCTCGATCCCAGAGAGTGATGCATCAGAAAGTGCAAGCGGCGCTGCGGCCGTCGAAGTTGCCAATGTGGCTGCATCAGACACCGACAGAGGCGCAGACTCTACTGCTGATGCCTGTGAACCTGTTTCTATGGAGAGAGGGAGGGCTGATACTGGCGATGCCTGGGGGAACGGCTGCGAGAATATGAGCGCCTCTGAGCGAGGCGGCAGTTGCGTTGGCATGCTGCTGCTGCTGGGTCGCTTGGAGGAAGAAACCTGGAAAAAAAGCTGATTCAAATTTGTCCGTGTGTGCAATAAAAAATTTTTTTATTTGGAGAGCGGCACGCCAGCCGATTTGACGGAAGAAGAACAAGCTGGAAAAAGAAGAGACAGAGCAAGAGCGAGAGAGCCAAGCACCGTCGATGGGTTGCTGACTGGCTTGGAGGGGAAGCATGTGAGCACGAGCAGTGCGCCATAGTGTGGTTGATCAGGGTGCTGCACAGACTGCTAGTCGACCGATGCCATTGTCGTCCAGTCGCTCCGAACTTCAGTAAGCAGCACAAATGGCTGATGCTCATGATCCAAGTCTGCATCAGACCGCGATTTGGCTGCATGTTGTGGTTGAGCCCGATCGCCATCTGCAGCAGATGCGGCCGATGCTGCCGATGCCGCCAACGCCGCTGCTGCACGCGCTTTTGCAAGCTCTTCACGGAGCCGCTTCATGAGTGGTTGGAGCAGCCTCTTGTGTACTGCAAGAGCGCCACCACGTCCAAACAGCCACCACAGCAGAACCATCTTGGGAATATGATACATGCCAATCTTGCCTCGGATCCAGCCTGCCGCATGGTCGACGATGGTGACAGCGCCGTACAGCGACCCTGCAGCGAACAAGCAATCAAGCTGCAGATATTTAGATTCTCGGACAGATTCAATAGACATCCCAGTAATACCAAGAGGGAACTCAGTTCCAGTCTCAGCCTCAGCTCCCGGCCTTACAGTATCCAAGCAGTCTTTCAGCATTGTTCTCTTCAGGATGCTCCAGCGCGTTGACTGTTGTCCAGTATGGTACAACAACACCAACAAGCGTCGCAACAAACGCAGCGTGCGAGCGAACCAGTCGGACAAGGTGAACAGTAAGTGCAGCGAGCATGGCACCGGCAATAGCGACAGGCGGGATGCCGGTATGACGCTCCAACAGTGCCAGCCCACGGACTTGCACCAACTGATATTCGGTCTCAGCGAGCCACGGGAGATACTGCTGGAGGTTTGCTTGGAGGATATCGACGATGGCTAGCAGCGTTGGAGTCAGCGTTGTTTTGTGTTTGTAGATTGCGAGTGCATCAATAAAGCGAGCAACAATCGGTGTCAGCGATAGCCGACTGTTGTTGTTGCTGTTGTTGCTGGTGGCGTCGTTGCGGCTGTTGTTGCTATCTAGATTATAGGCAGATGAGTTGTGCTGGCCTCCGTTTCTGCTGCTGCTACTACTGCTGCTGGTGTTTGTGGGAAAGCTGCCCGGGACATTCATGTGCATCCAAGATGCGGGTTGTTGCTGTCGCTGCTGTTATTGCTGTTGTTGTGGGATGGTTGGGAAACCCAGCATGTGACAAAACAAGGTTGTGTTTGGCTATTCGGCTGTTCGGTTGGCCGATCTGGAATGGGTTGTTGGGCAGGGTATGGGATCATTGGTGGCTGGACGGCACTGCCATGTCCGAATCCTCAGGGGTTGTCCATCAGAACCCAGCAGAACACAGCAGAACACACCGGCAGGTGGCTGAGTGCAAGTAAGGAAGCAGACAGCGAAGGGAGCGAGATCAGCAGACCAGTTTCGTCATATCAGCTGAGTTTGAGCAAGCGAGCAAGCCAGCAAGCTTGCCAACAAAGTCACAAACACACACACACACACACAGACCAGCGTCGCCATCCATCATACCACTGCCACACTCGGCAGCCATATACAGCCCTCTTGACTGCATCATCTCCTTCTATTACTACAACTCTGTCTAATGATCTCGTCGCTGGAGCAGACAGACGATATACAACTCCGCTACTGCATTGAAGTTGACGATGACCATCGCATTGCCAGCGAAGCCAAGAGCGGCTCCGATGCTCCAATGCTGACAAGGACGCTGCTGGTCGCCATGCCCTCGCAGGAGCCGACAGTGGCTGCTGCACCCGATGCATCGGTGCCAAACAGACCGACGGTCGAACTCCAGGGTATCGCCGATGCTGCGGCGCCAGACACAGCCGCCGATGACGTTGCTTCTGCTGTTGATGCGGCTGTTGCTGTGGGAGCCGACGTTTCAACAATGCAAGGCGACGAAGAGCTTGCAGCACCACAAACCCTTGCACAGCAGCAGCAACAGCAGCAACAGCAGCAGCAGCTTATCTCGCTCGAGTCGCTGCTCTGCCCGCTGTGCTTCCATGTGCCCAACAGAATCAAGCAACTTCCATGCTGCAGACACAATATCTGCTCGCCTTGCGCTCGTGCATGGCTCAACCTGCCTTCAGTGCCACCATCCTGTCCATTCTGCCGCGCTGCTGTTGACAAGGATCTTGCACTGCATGGTCTTCCCGATGCTGCTGATCTGCAGGCCATCATTGAGCAGCTGGATGTTATCTGTCCCTACGCTGAACATGGGTGTCCCTGGATCGGCCAGCGATCTGTTGTTCTTTCACACATTCGCCGCAAGTGCATCATTGCCGTTGGTGAGTTGCCGTCTCCTTACTCTTGCTGCATCTCATAGCATCAATAAGCTTTTCTCCCCCTTGGATATCCTATATACCCTCAACAGAGAATACTGACATTGATTCCCTCCGCTGTCTCCCTTCTACCACGCTGCTCTATTGTCTTG
This sequence comes from Homolaphlyctis polyrhiza JEL 142, assembly GCA_000235945.1. Classification (NCBI taxonomy): domain Eukaryota; kingdom Fungi; phylum Chytridiomycota; class Chytridiomycetes; order Rhizophydiales; genus Homolaphlyctis; species Homolaphlyctis polyrhiza. The sequence continues at coordinate 58,769 of JH392991.1, forward strand.
TTAATAGATCCTGAAACGGGCTCGCTTGCTTTTGGTGCCATTGATCCCGCCGAGTTTTGCCTCGAATCTACATGGCAGCCTCCTCATTCAACTCGAGTGGCATCGGCAGCAGCAGCAGCAGCAGCAGCAGCAACATCGCGGCCCACATTTACTGCACCTCGTCGACACATTTTCCCACAGCGTTGGCGCAGTCGTCGTGAAACACCCGGTGCAACTCCAAGACACACCGATACACCGTTGATCCCTCGACCCTTGCCTCACGAGGCACCGACAACCAATGCAGCAGTCGTTGACATGGAGACAGACAATGAACGAATGCCCTTGCTCGGCACACAAAACCAAGCATCCCCACAAACTATTTCCTCGCGGCTGTCGTCAATCCTACGTGCATCTGTACATCGTCTCGATCGATTCTTGGTATCTCTTATATTTAACGATCCTCTCCAGGGCCTGCGAGATATGGAGGCGGCACAGCAAGAACGGCAAGCACAGCAAGCGAATCCTCATCGCCATCATCGTCGTCTTCATCTCAATCGTACTCACTCTCGCTCAAATAGTTGTTGGCCGCGCTGGCAATCGGTCGTTATGTTTATGTTGATTTTGTTGATTGTGATTTTGTCGATGCTTGCTGCCAAGCAAATGAAGCTATCCGTCTTCTAAGCATCAGAGAAGGGGAGAGATATGTATCAACTCGCTGTTGTATCATAGGCAAGGGAGAGAGAGAGAGAGAAAGAGAGAATGAAAAGATACAGTTGTTGTTAATTGCGTTAGGGTTCTGATGCTGTCTACACGATTTGGAAAGCAGCAAGAGGCAACAGAGAGAGAGAGAAGGATCGAGAGAGCAGGCAGCGAGCAGAAGGAAGGAAAGAAAGAGAGGTGAGAGACAACACAAAGAGTAAATGGAGGGAGGAGGTTGTTGTATAATCGCCACAGAAAACGGAGACACACAGTGACACAAATCATAAGAATAGCAACGAGACAGGTTGCAGACAAAAAAGAAGCTGTAAGATGACGATGACGATGACGATGATGATAGGCGGAGCAAGCTAATTGAAGGAATGAAGGAGTAAAGGGGAGGCAGAAAGTATAAGCGTGTGTCTAAAGAAGATGGAGAGAGAGAGTAGAGAGCGTACGAGAAACAAGGGGGGAAGTTGAGGATGGTTTGAGTGAATCAGGGATTCGGAGTGCCGACAGTGCTGTTGCTTGAAGAGTGCAGCAAGGGAGGCAGGACCATGTTGATATGGATAGATGCCTGAGTGCGTTCAGGGATCTCAAGGAGACGACGGGGAGCCGACTTTCTATTTCTGTCAGGAATGAGACAGACGAGGGGGAAGACACCAGCAACGCCAGTAGCAAGATCAGTTCCCATTGCCCAACCATCGGCATAAGTGTTTCTGATGACAACGACTTGATTTGGGAACAGCGAGAGTTCGTCTGATCTGCGAGCGTTGTATGGAGCATAGACTGAATAGAGTTGATTTGGAGTGCGAGGCAGAAGCTTTGGAATCAGATATTCAGAAGATCGGTCCGAGTCGAGGGTTGGGATTGCTGGGACAGCTTGCAGCTTGCGATGTCGATGAATGAGGAAGATGCCGACAGCAATCAGAACGAGAGCGCCAGCACCACAGCCGACAATGATGGCAATCTGCTTCTGGTTGATAGAGTTGCCAGGACCGAGATTCTCATTTGTTGTTGATCCGCCGCCCTGTTGTTATTTAAGAGTGTGGAGTTGGTTGTTGGTTGTTGGTTGTTTAGGAGGTGCGGTGGAAGAAGATAAAAGTCAGTGCGATGGGCAGACAGAGACAGAGACAGAGAGTGGGAGACAGAGAGACAGAGACGGTGGCTGTGTATGAGAGAGATGCAGTTGAAATACCGAAGGAGCTGGCTGAGTAGGAGTAGATTGCAATCCCGACGTAGATTGCGACGCCTGGGGCAGAGTGAGTTGCGATACGTTGTAAACGGAATATCGATATTGGGCAGGGACGGGACCGCCACAAGGAAGACCGTCCTGGCAGCGCACGCTGCACTCCACGAGGTTGAACATTGTCCACTGGCTGTCGAGTACGGCCTGCGCCTGCATGCACAGACACGGACTGGCTGTGTTTGTGAGCGAGAGCAGAGCAAGGGCAGCGGCCGAAGCAGAGCAGTGGTCGCTGCAGTCCTGCACGAGGAGGGGAGCGCCAGCAGGGAGAGGTGTCTGTGGTGGCGGCGGCAGTTGCTGAACAGCGGGTGGCAGCACAATGGTCGTGGGTGCAAAGCAGCCTAGGTGGTTGTATGCTGCGACGGGCTGTGGCACCACTGCAATCAGCGCCACTACTGCTGTCGCTACTGCTGACAGCAGTCCTGCTGCCTTGTTCGTGGCCTTGTTCCTGTCATTGCTGCTGCTGCTGCTGTCGCTACTGCTGGTACTACTGGTACTACTGCTGGTACTGCTGGTACTGCTGCGGCTGCGGCTGTTTGTGCTGTTCTTCTCGTTGTTGTTGTTGTGACTCGCAATCAAATTTCCAAATTCAAATGATTTGGTGTGCAAATCCACTCTCTTCATTTGCTTTGATGTGCCACTCTATCTCTCTCTCTCACTTGCTCTCGCTTGTATCTGTGTTTGTGGTTGTGTTTCCCAATGAGTTGGTCCCTGCTGTGAATAGAAATCCTCGATATATTCCTGCAAATCCAGATACTGTTCACAGGAATCACTCAATCAATCAACTGTTCAATCGATCATTCATTCATTCACTCAATCGTATCCAGCAATTTACACTCACTCGCTGCCAGTCCAAGCAACACGCTGCGGTGCAGTCGATTGCTGGCTGCTGGTGCTAAGCGGCTGTGCTCCCACAGCAAGTAGGCTGATATGCCGAGTCCTGTCACAGTTCCAGTCACTCGACATCCAAGGCAGTCTTGTGTGTCCGCCATTCTTTGCGACCACAAACCACAAAGCCAACAAGCAACAAGCAACAAGCCGAGAGTGATTGTTGTGAGAAAGTGCGACAGCGTTCGGATTTAACAGCCTCGCTCAAGATCATCGACTCAAACACTGTCACAAACGTCGACATGAACACAGACACAGGCACAGACACAGGCACAGACACAGGCACAGGCAGCCACAAAGATAGCGAGAGAGATAAACTGAACGACAATCAGAATGAGCCACTTCCCATCGCCCAGTTCCGCAGCGAGTTGCAAGCAGCGCTGCAGCAGTACCAGACGCTTGTTGTCGTAGGCGACACTGGCTCTGGCAAGACCACGCAGCTGCCGCAATATGCACTGGATGCACTGGATGCACTGGATGCGTTGAATACGGGTGATACCAATGATACCAATGATACCAATGATACCACACATTCGCAAGGTCTTCGTCACAAGTCCAGAATTGTCGTCACTCAGCCGCGCCGCATCGCCGCTGTGACCGCTGCCACTCGCGTCGCGACCGAAACCAAAACCGTTCTTGGTACCCACGTGGGCTACAGTGTACGCTTCGACCGTGTTGCTTCCGCTTCGACTCGTCTGCTCTATGCCACCGATGGCGTTCTGCTGCGTCTCGCTGCTTCAGATCCACTGCTCTCTGCATATGATCTTGTCGTCCTTGACGAGGCTCACGAGCGTTCGGTCGAATCTGATATCCTGCTCGGTATCTTGCGCAGAGCTTGCAGAGCTCGTCCTTCACTCAAGCTCGTTGTCATGAGCGCCACCCTCGACATTGAAAAGTTCTCCGATTTCCTCGGAAGCTGTCCAGTGTTCTCTGTCCCTGGCAGAATGTTTGCCGTTGATATCCTGTGGCAGCAGAAGATCAATCTCGCATCGCTCAAATCTACGTATGTGTCCAGATGTGTCGATACTGTCGTGCACATTCTTAAATCAGAACCACCAGGGGACATGTACGTGCATCACTCGGCCCTGTGGCAAGCAAAAACTCTATTTCCTTGACTCTAACTATCTCGTTCATGGCTTTGGGTATCTCCTGTCTTTCTTTCTGTACTCCTTTCAAGCCTCGTGTTCTTGACGGGTCAGCAGGAAATCGAAACCGCGAATCGTCTCATCGTTGATGCTCTCGACTCTATTAGCGACCCACATGTAACCAAAGTCGCAATCCATCCACTATTCTCCGCTCTCGAGTCGGGCGAACAGCAGGCAATCTTCCAGCCTGCTCCAAAAGGAACCAGAAAAATCATTCTTGCCACGAATATTGCCCAAACTTCTGTTACTGTGCCTGGTGTCCGATACGTGGTTGATTCTGGCTTTGTCAAACAAAAGATGTATGATCCTGCAACTCACATGGACGCGCTTCTGGTCGTACCTATCAGCCAAGCTGCTGCTACCCAGCGCGCTGGTCGTGCTGGCCGCACTGAACACGGTCGAGTCTATCGTCTCTACTCAAAAGAAGCCTATCAAGAAATGCTACCCGTCACAATACCGGAAATCCAACGTACATCTCTCTTGGGTATCCTCCTACAACTCAAGAAAATGCACATTGATGATGTGCTGAATTTCGATTTCATCGATCCGCCTGATCCTGAACTTGTTATTGCTGCAACAAAGCAGCTTTTTATGCTCTGTAAGCCTTGCACTCTTGCACTTGGCTGCTTCATCTGATTTCCTGCTGTCCTCATCTTTAATACCTGCGTGCTGACTCTGCTGTTGTTTTACAATCGGGTGCAGCTGCGGTTGACGAGCACGGTCGATTGACATCGCTCGGTGCCAAAATGTCTGAATTTCCCATCTCGCCCTTCATGTCGCGTGCATTGATCTCGGCCTCGCAAGACTTTCACTGCTCTGATGAAGTCGCGACAATTGTTTCGATGCTTTCATCAGAGGATATATATGTCACACCGCGGTCAAAACGTCGCCAACAAGAAGCTGGTTGGTTTCGCGTTGTAACACACACGCCTTTATCACTTTTCCAAATCGATGATCATACCCTGAAATGCACAGACTCATGGGTTCTGACATTCCCATATCCACTTGCATTTTGATTGGGCATGTTACAAAGAGGCTGCACATGCTTCCTTTTTCCATCCAACAGGTGATCATCTGACGCTCTTGCGAATCTATCGCATGTGGGAAGCAGCCGACTTTTCTAAAGAATGGTGCTTCAAACATTACCTGCACTGGCGTGCACTCAAGGTAGGGTTGATGCATCTATTCCATCGGTTTACTTGGCTTTGGCTTTGGCTTTCATCGACAGTTATTGAATACTGCAGAGCGTTATTTTGGCGACCGATTACTAACAATTTTATCAACTTGGTGGTGCGTCAAGACTGCTAGAAGTATTAGGTCGCAGATAGTTGATACGATGAAGCGTGTTGGATTGCATGTTGTATCAGTGCCTAATCCACAAGCTGCAAAGCGATCAAGATCTCCAACGCACAGTCGCAGCAGCCATGAGAATCACAAGGATCCCACTGCCAACAATCACACACACATTGCCATTAACCCTGTCCCAATCTTGCGCGCACTATGCACAGGATTCTATGTCAACACAGCTAAACAGCACCCACAACGTCCTTACTTTTTCCAATACTTGAACACGTCATCGACAGCCGCATCATCATCCTCCAACTCCTCCAGCGCCGCGTCATCAACAGCAGCAACCACAGCCAACATGATCTCCCTCAGCATCCATCCAAAATCATCTCTACACAGCTCAGACACACACCACCACCACGATCATCAACAACTGTCTCGACCACTAGACTGGGTCATTTACACGGATGTTCAGTTTACTTCAAGAGCCTTTATGCGACACATCAGTCGCATCGATTTTGATTGGGTCAGCATCTTACTCAAACGAAATCTGCTCATGGACGAAAGGAGACTCATGGGACTTGCAACAGTTGATCCAAACTCATTTCTCGGCAAGCGACGCGCAAGTGTTGAGAAACTTGTTAGAAAAGCGATTGCTGCAGAAGATGGAGCGAGCAACGAGAGCTTGGACGATGATGGACAGCAGCATGCTCACACAAACAATCCTCACAAAACAGAATTTGTTGTTGTCAAGGAGGTCATTGACGTTGTTAGACAAATAGAAACATCTGACCAAGATCGCGTTGAAAGCGAATTGAGAAATAGTGCGGGCAATAGCAAGTCGGATCGACTGCAGACTGTCGTGCTGGATCATAGTGTTGCTAGGAAACATGCTGTGGATCTTGAGAATGAGGATGAGATTGTTCGGTTGGATGAGCGCAGGGAGGCGGCCCGTGCACGGTTTCTTGAACGCAAGAAATCTCGAAAATGAAAAACAACAATTGCGGTAGGGGGATAGGACGGGAGATGTATGTATGTATGTATGTATGTATGTCACAATCTTGGCATTGCTGTGTGGATACTGGACTGTTCCTTGAAATCTGATCTTTTCCCTCTCTTGGATGTTATGGAGCAATACTATTTGGATTTGAGAGAGTCTACTCTATTGATGCTCTCACTCTTGCTGCTGCTGCTGTTGTTGTTGTTTCATTTTGGTTTATTATTTGTCTGGGTTTTTGTTGTTTTATGGTGGTTGGCAGAAGGGACAGAGATATAAAGAGTAGGAAGGATGTGATAGGGAGCAGCAAACTGTGTTGCTTTTAGCTATTTCAGATGTACTCTCATTCTCACTGTCCGATATCCCTTGCTGTGTTGTTGTCACTCCTTATTAGGACCCTTTTTGTATTCAGAGATGGGTGTACTAAACGCAGTATGTTTGCCAAAAACAATAGGAGCAGACGAAGCGTCATGCTGATGTGCCTGACCAGCGCGATGACCGATACCATGCGAGCGATCTAGATCCTCACACTCTGCGCAGTTTGTTGTGTGTGATGATGAATGAGCGTGGTGCATGCCTTTGCATCCTTGTGAATGCAATACTGATGTCTGTGTTGAGCAGATTGCTGTGCCGCTGCCTTTGGATGCGTAGTCGGTCCAAAAAGTTATTGGGCTTGCAAACTTTTGTAGCTGTTCCCGATCAGGAAGTTTTGAGCCTTGATTGATATATGGGTAGAAGCAAAATAATGCAAGTTAGATACTTGATGTGGGCTGGATCTAATTGATTCATGGTATCTACGTTGGAGTTTACCTAATCTGTCGAGTGGTGGATAAACATCTGTGTGTGAAAAGTCGTGTTGGGTGGTTGATATCCAGTCTTTTGACGTGTTGATCGAGGGCTGAGGTGCAGTTTCACTCCTTTTGGAATACACACAGTGGATAGAGACATACAGGCAACAGTAGCAGTTACAAAGTGAGTAGGAGTTATTCAATCAGATGTTGGATTCATATCCAATGGTGTTTATCAATCTCCAAGAAACCATCTCGGTCTGCCATGCTTTCGACAAAGATGCTTTCGGGATTGGCAGATAGGGACAGACAAAGTCAGGTAGAATGGGAACGGGGAGAAAGAAAGTCTTGTTGTGAGCTTACATGGCGATTTTCAGAAGTTCAGCTTCCATGAATTGACGACGTTTTCCCAAATTGGATTTGGCTCCATCTGGATGCGGGATTGCTGAGTATGCCTCGCGATGGGTCGATTGGATTTTACCGCCAAGATCTGCAGAGTGGGTCAAGATATCCTGTAATAAGAAACGATTCGAAGATGATATGTGTGTGTGTGTATGTGTGTATGTATGTCAGAGAATGAGAATTGCGATGTTCTACAAGTTTCCAGTGTGGCCATAATGGCAATGAGACAGCCAGTGTGAAGAAGAGGCGACTGTCATCTGTTTTACTTTATGGCCGAATCGGCTGAGCTTGCTGATATCCGAACGCTCCTATCAATATTGGAACCAGTGCCAAAAGTCAGTCGCAGACAATGCAGAGAGATACGCGTCCTTCTAGTCCTCTTCGTCGAGAGACTGTAGAGCTCCACTTTCGTGACTAGACAGTGCGAACAAAAAGAGTGGAGTTGCGTCTGAATGATACAGAACGCGTTGATTTCAATAAAGTAGACACACCTGTATAATCAGATCGCCCACAGCGCGTTCTTCGACCCAGTTCTCCAGCAAGGTCTCGCCGAGACCATGGTGTCGGTTCCAGTCTGTCATGGATATACTAAGCTTTTGATTCAACGGCGGCGTAGTTTTCTGAAACTGGTAGACTCGTAAGACAAGATTGATTCCTTCCTTTCCCTTTTCCCCCTCTTTTATCTCTCAAGAGAATCGAGTTTTCTTGTTTTTCGTTTAGCGGCAAGAAGAATGATTGTTGTGAATATGCTATTGAAAAGGAGTGAGAGCAGCTTACGGAACAAAAGTGTGCGAAAATCGAGACTCTGATCTTCACTCGTGATCCTGACGTACACCCAAACAGCAGCAACATCGCCACTAATCAGGAACAATCGAAAAATCACTTTTTCTTGGCCATATTGCGAACAAACTTTACAACGAAGTCGCAAACACACACACACACAAACACACAGCCACAGCCACAGTCACATTACACATTAAATACAGTCTCTAGTATGGCCGAAGTCGCAACAGATCGCACAGCCGGTAGATCTAAAGCCTCGTCGATAGGATACTATGATCTTGAGAAGAACATTGGCGAGGGCAATTTCGCTAAAGTCAGACTAGCAACACACATTCTGACTGGCCAAAAAGTATGCAGATTGGTGGTCTGTTTGTTTTTTCCATGGTGTATTGTATCCTTCTGTGTTCTATTGCTGGTGCAGCCTCTTGTTCATTTGGATTCCTTGTTTGAATGGGCTGGGTGGTGGATCTAAGCAGTCTTGGGCTGTGCTTGATTGCCAAACATGTCACTGACTAGCACCACTCTTCTCCACTTATAATGGCATTTCTTCTATGACTGTGTGCCTGTGATGCGAATACCATTCCCCTCCTGCCCTAATCTGTTGCTTGTTGATTCGTTTGTTTTTGATAATGATGGCGCGCATGTGCTTTTTCGATTCGGTCCTGATGCTGGCCGGTCCCAATCAAATGGATCCCATCCCCACGGCTTCCTGATAAATCACTTTGATCACTCGCACATGGCTCTATATCCAAACAACAACAACAACAACAACAACAACAACACGTCGCGATCTCTTCTCCCTTCTCCTCAACTCTGTGCACTTCCCTTCTCCCCCCACCCCCGCCCCTCTCACCGTGCACTTCACCATGGCAATAACAACATCGCCAACAACTCAAGGTTGCCGTCAAGATCATTGACAAAAACAAGCTAGACAAGGCAACGTCCAAGAAGCTATTTCGCGAAGTGCGTATCATGAAGCTACTCAACCACAAGAACATTGTACGACTTTACGAAGTCATAGACACGCCCGACGAGCTCTACCTAGTAATGGAGTATGTATCAGGCGGCGAGATATTCGACTATCTGGTAGCGCACGGCCGGATGAAGGAGAAAGATGCAAGAAAGCATTTCAGGGAGATTGTATCAGCGCTGGCATATTGTCATAGTATGCATGTGATTCATCGCGATTTGAAGGCAGAGAATCTGCTGTTGGATGAGAATATGACCGTCAAGGTTGCTGATTTCGGATTCTCGAATCAGTTTTCGCCCGGCCAGAGACTCAATACTTGGTGTGGCTCGCCTCCTTATGCTGCTCCAGAGTTGTTTCAGGGAAAGGAGTATACAGGGCCAGAGGTTGATGTTTGGTCGATGGGCGTTGTGCTGTATGTTTTGGTTTGCGGCTCGCTGCCGTTTGATGGTTCTAATCTGGCAAAGCTCAGAGCTCGCGTTATCTCGGGAAAGTTTAAAATCCCATTCTATATGTCGCCAGGTGAGTGTGGCGGTTTGAGTGTGCTGCTGTGTTTGGATATCATATGTCTGACAATGTGTGTATATATATATATCTGTGTGTCTGTGTGTGTGTATTGAATTGCTGCTTCGTTTGATGTGGTTGCATGGCAGACTGCGAGCGATTGATCAAGAAGATGCTGGTGATTGAGCCAGCGAAACGAGCGACACTCGAACAAGTCATGCAAGACAAATGGTTCACCGAGGGATACGAGAACGAGAAGATGGAGATCACACCAGCAGATTTCACGCTGACTGCAGAGCAGCACCGCACGGTGCTTGATGAACTCGAAGAGATTGGATTAGACCGCAACGCGGTGGAAAAGTCGCTCAAGGATGGCGAGTATGATCCTCTGGCAGCCACGTTCTATTTGGTGGCGGATAAGCGGTTCCGACAGATGCAGATGGATGCACTGCCAACGACGCTTGCAAGTGTGACGCTGGCAGCAGACTCGGGACTGTCACTTCGGAAGCTTGGAACAGGCACACCCACAACAAAGTCAAGCAAGCCAACAGAATTGTCTGGAATCGATGAGGAGGGAGGAGCGAATGAGGAGAACGATGGAGAACGACGCCGCAATGCGACAGAGCCACCTCCACGCGTCGCAGCAGCAGCACCAGCAGCAGGATCTACGACAACACCATCGCCTACAGTAGCAGCAGGACCAGTAGGTGCAGCCACAGGAGCAGCAGGAGGATCGAATGTAGCGGCGTCGACACCATCGGCGGCAGTAGCAGCAGCAGCTCGACCCACATCCACGGCGCACCGCAGACGCGCAACTGTCAACACAACTCCAATGAGCGTCACCGAGATGCGCAAGGAGATCCAGGCACAAGCACAGCCTCAAGCACAGACACAGCCTCAGACTCAGGCGCAACCCGATGCGTCATCTTCGGCATCAGCAGGTTCGCCTCCAACGAGCACGCTGCAGGTACTGAGCGATGGAACAGGCAACAAGGAATTGCCACCACCACGCACTGCAAGTCGTGCTCCATCTGCCAGATCACGTGCGCTGCAGATGGCAAGCGAGTTCAAGCCACGTGCGGCTGAACCTGCGTCCGCTCAGATCGCAGCAGTGCCGCCTGGCGCGCCGCAGTTGCTGCCGCCCATCGCACAGCAATCTCAGCAACAACAACCACCAGCACAGCAGCAACAATCCCAGGCTTCGCGTGCTCGCGCTCACACTCTAGCGACTGGCACAGCGCGGCCTACTCTCGACGGTGCGCAGCAGGACGACGACCAACCGATCCCCATCGACCAGCTCAAGAGACGTCTAGCAGACACATCAAGCACCGACGAACCACGCACAGCAAGATTCACCTTTTCCCTCAACACGACATCCACAAAGGAGCCCGATGCAGTCTTTGCCGAAGTCGTCCGCGTTCTCAAAGAAGCAAACGTCAAACATACAGTCACGGGTCTTGTTGCTACTTGTGCACTCGAGGGTATCGAGTTTGAGCTTGAAGTCTGTCGCCTTCCGAATCTTGCTGTAAATGGTCTGCGCTTCAAGCGTCTGGCTGGAAACACTTTTGAGTACAAGGATCTGCTCACTGGTCTCATTTCTAAAATGAATCTCTAATTCCCTTGGTTCTCTCTACTACTGCTGCTCTTGTTAACAATCACTTCTCTTCTGATTGCTGTCTTGAGCGAGTGTGCGATCGATCGATCGATCGATGGACCGGGGGGACGGTAATCGTTTTTTGATCAAAAGGGACCAAACTCTGGCGATTTATTCCCAGCAATATCTCCAAGACATGGATATCATCAACCTTCAAGCAGAACCAACCCCGTTCAGAATCAAGTAGATAGGAACATGATCGCTGGCCCCATAAACCTGGTCACGAATACCGGTTTCCAGAATCCGGTCTGTAAGACTGCGAGACGCTACAAAATAGTCGATTCGCCATCCCCAGCCATTTGCTCGACTGTTGTGTCGGAACGAGTAGTAGGTATAGGCTCCCGTCTTTTCGGGATGTTTGTGTCGATAGACATCCACCATATCAAGCTGTTCCAACACTCTGCTAAAATCCTCGCGTTCTTCTGGTGTGAATCCAGCAAATCTGCAGCATTGACCACAGCCAGTGTCAAACAACACCCTATGTAGACCATGATAGTCCAAGTCCAAGACATAGAGCCTCAGTCGCTCACTCACTTTACGCTTGTTTTTGGTTTTGCCAGATCGATTTCCTTGTGAGCGACATTCAAATCGCCCGTCCATACGACAGGTTTTTTCGACTGGAGATCCGCGAGAAACGCTTGTAGCTTGATATAGTGATCTCGCTTTAACTGCAGACGCTCGAGCTTTTGGCCAGCATTGACAATATAGCATGCGACAAGATACCAATCTGACGACTCAACGCAGGCGTTAGTCTTTGGTGTATGCATCCACCATCAAACATACAGGCACAGGGACTGGACTTTGACTTGCCATCAAATTCGAGGATGATGAATCTGCCTTCCTTGTCGACAGAGTCGTCGCCAATGGTGTAGCGCACTGATAGTGGCTTGATCTTGGATAGCACAGCAGTGCCAGAGTAGCCCTTTTTAGTTTTGCAGTGCGACCAGTATCTAAGAGAGAAGTAAAGTCAGAGATATCGAGAGAGAGAGAGAGAGAGCGAGAGAGAGAGAGCGAGAGAGAGAGAGAGAGAGACAGAGAGTGAGCGAGTGACGGACTGGTGGGGATAAGCTTGGAAGAGGAACGCAGGCGAGTCGTTGATCTTTGTTTCCTGCAGACACACAATGTCCGCATCTTCAGCGTCAATGTATCGCTGCAGTCCCTTCTTCATGCTCGCCCGCATCCCTGCCACATTCCACGACACAATCTTGGCAGCACCCGCTGGTGCACCGTCAAACTGCATCGTCGCTGGCATCTGCGCTGAGAGCGATGCTTCCGATCCTGATGCTCCTGTGCCGCTACCACCAGCGACTGATACTTCGGACATCTGCGTGTCTGCTTGGTCTGCCTCTCCGCTTGCATCCTGCTCCGCCTGATCATCGCTTTGCTTTTGAGATGCTGCCGTCTTGCTCTTGCTCTTGCCTTTGCCCTTGCCCTTGCCAGTGATCTGGCCCTCACCCTCGTCGTCCTTGTTCTTTCCCTTGCTGCTTGTCTTATTCTTGGCTGTTGAAGCAGCTTCTTTCTTGAGTCGCTTTGAAGATGCAGTTTGTTCAGCATCGTCATCGTCATCGTCATTGTCATCGTTGTCGTTGTCGTTGCCGTTGCCACCACTGCTGGATGCAGCAGTAGCAGCAGCAGCAGCAGCAGCACGCTTTGAACGGCGAAGTGGCGAAGCAGAAGCAGAAGCAGAAGCAGAAGCAGAAGCAGAAGCAGAAGCAGAAGCAGAAGCAGAAGCAGAAGCAGAAGCAGAAGCAGAAGCAGAAGCAGA
>JH392992.1:12321-27232 GCA_000235945.1 Homolaphlyctis polyrhiza JEL 142
GGGAAACTCCTTTAAATAGCCACAGTTGGATATCCTCAAACAAATGAGATGCAGTCTGTAATTGGATTCTCATATCGTGACTATAGATGTGTTCATTCGAATGCTGGTTGAGTGCCAAACTGACGACACTGTTTCTCACGATTCCGCAAAAGCAACGCTCGTGGATATTCCTCTCGAGTGCTTGTTTTTCTCAATCCAACAGTGGCAACTAACCCATTGCAATGCTGATTGCTGGTCATCAAGGATAGACTCCAGCTCAAACTGACCCATGTATGTGAAGCTAAAGATTGAATGCAACAGTGATCAATGACAAGCAGCCGAGACCATTTACTGTCCAATAGATAGCCTGTGTCCAGATACATGAATGATGAATAGTCGAAGGAAGCCGTGTCAGTACTCTCAGTGTGCAATCGACCGAAACAACAACAACGACTGCCATGCATCGCTCTCTGCGACTTTGAGCAGATTATGGATTGCTCCGATAAGAACATTGCTCATTTGTCATCTTTCCTGAATCTGATTGTTCTATTTCATAGTACATTGGTCCAAAGTACTGGCTAAGTCAATGTTCTTCTGCCCACTTTGCCGTCCAATGTCCATCCAAAACAAGCTCTTTTGTTGTGACAGATCCATCAACAGAATGCGATTCATCGAGACATCATTATGTCACTTTGTGTTGTACGCAAGCAAGTAACATCATGCAATAGCATAAGCCATGGCATTAGGAAGAACAAACTCCTTGACAAGATCGCCAGATCAAGCCAGTTCCCTATCAAAGCATGGCGACAGTGTTGCTTCCACGAATGGGCAAGCACACATGTAGCATGCGATTGGTGTATCTCATCCTGCACACTATCTGCTTGTGCCATCAATGCAATGCAATGCAATCCAATCGCATCATTCACTGTTACCAAGATGCTGCCATTGCTCTGGTTACCCTATGTCGATTGCAACTGTGTGTTGCATGAGAGGATCTGTTAGTGAGACAGTTCATCCATCCATTGCATTGAATTGCATTGCATTGCATTGCATGATGATATGCACTGAGTGTTGGATCATTGCATTGCATGGCTTGTGTGTGGTGTCATTCATCATGTATGGGGTGAGATCTGTGATTGACAACTACGACCATTTCTGTGCAATGACAATGGTGTTGATGCAACTGCAAGCAGCAAGCTCTAACGACAATAAGTTTTTATCGCTGTCTTAGTTTCATATCTCAATTCTTAATCGGATGAATATGCTCAAAGTATGACGACAGTCACGTCTCAAAAAGGCTTTATTTGAGCTCCACATCTATCAAAACAGAGTCAGCCACTATATGAATGCCAATCAAAGCCAAAACCATTCAGAGAAACTCACAGTTGCCAGGGAAAAGACCGACAACACCATTGATCGTGCCTTGCCACCAATCTTCTGACACAAACACGATATGTGTAATCGTGTCGCCTGATGCAAACGTGAGCTCATTTGCCTCTGCTGCCTCGTAGTCATAGAGTGCAACGGCTTCACGGTATGGCTCTTCCTGACGGTCAGGAGCAGCAGGTGCTACGGCAGGTGCTACGGCAGGTGCTACAGCGGGAGTCGGAGCAGATGCAGTGTTCTGGGCAATAAGCTCGACTAAAGCGTACAAGTCAGTTTAACCATCTGTCTCGGCAGTCATCCAAGCAGACTTGATAATACTCACCATAGTTGCTTGGAAACAGGCCCGACTGGCCATGAGCATTCGTGCCCTGCCACCAGCCCTCATCAATCTGGACAATATCGGTAATATGCTCGCCTTCTTGCAACGCAATCTCATTCGACTCGTCTGATGAATCGGACAAAGCATGAGTAAAATGCAACGAGAAGAAGCTTTTTTAAAGCAGGTGAGATGGCAAGCCGACTAACCAGGCGCATAGTCATATAGCACAACGGCTGTCAAGCCTGCACTCGCAGCAGTGGCGCGTGGCATTGGAGGAGGAGCGCTTCTGGTAGCTGTCTCCACATTCTCTCGCTGGACGCGCTGTTCAGCCTCGATTCGTTGGCGTTCGATGTGCTCACGACGAGCCTTTTCTTCAGCTTCGCGACGTTCGCGGTCTTGGCGTTCACGTTCTGCTCTCTCGCGATCACGACGTTCGCGCTCAGCCTCTGCTTCCAAACGAGCGGCAGCTTCACGGCGCTCGCGCTCCTGAAGTTCGCGTTCTTCCCTTTCGCGTCGCTCGCGTTCAGCTTGCCATTTGTTGTCAGGAGCAGATGGCGACACTGCACGGGCGGCAGGCGGGGATGTTGCACGAGCAGCGGGTGGGGACGTTGGACGAGCAGCAAGCGAAGGGGCCACAATTGAGCTGTAGTTTCCATATCCAGGTCGTTGGACATGGGCAGTTGCAGGTGCTGGCGCCGGTGCTGGCTTGCTAGATGCAGCAGCGGCAGCGGCAGCAGCACCATACAGTGGTTTAGATGGAGCGAGTGGTCGTGATGCAGATGAAGAGACCTGTGAGGAAGCAGAGGAGTAGAGCGGCTTTGGCGGAGCAGATTTGGGGACGGGATCATTGACGAGGGCAGGACGCACGTTGTCCTGCTGCACGGAATACTTTGCTCCGGAGCTGTTCTTGACCTTGTTCATAATGAGCGTTGGATCGATATCGTCTTCTGTGCGAGCATTGACCTGCACATGGAAGCCCTGCAGTGGTGGTCAGACCCAGCCAAGCAGCTGATGGTGCACACACAACATAATCCGATGCAGCGCAGCGATAGCCAGCAACGCACCTTGAAGAACCTCGCAACATCATTGACATGGTAATGGAAAAGACCCTTCTTGGAGACAGGGACGCCGTCGCCGCACCAGTCGATCAGCACGTACTTGGGAAGACCCGAGTTTGGTTCGATGACCTTGGCAAAGGCGTACTGGATCTTGCCCTCCTCAAACTCGTCCTTGAGTTCCTCGAGGCCGCCATCTGTTGGTTGTGATAGAGTTAGTCGGGCTGTGCAAAAGCAATGAGAGAGAGAGAGAGAGTGCACAAAGCTTGATGGCGGCGTCCGCACAACAGGGACTGGAAGCCAGAGCAAGGGGAAGCAGGCGGATAAACAAACGCAGCAGCCAACTCGCAGCAATAACCACAACAGCAGCAGAAGCATGAGTAGCAGCAGTAGCAGCAGCAGCAGCATGAGTAGCAAGTCAAAGCGAGACGCACCGCCAGTTCCAAACACTTTGAGTTCGTTGCCACCCTTGTCATATGAAAACACTGCCCAGTTGGTTGGATTTGTCTCGCTTAGAACAGCATTGTATGCATCAAGCAGCTCTTTGGAGTACTGCGAGAATGAGATCTGTGTGCTCATGCTGGGTCTCTGATGCTGAGGATGCGACAACAAAGCTTCGACTTGCTGATCAAGCGAGCTGCAATCGCGACGCTCGAGTTTGTGTTCCTGCGGACTATCAACTCAAACTGATGCTCCTCTGCTCAACCTGCATTTGGACAACAACCAAACATGTCGGCAGCAGACAGCGACCCTATCGCGCTGATGCGCAAACGAGTCGTGCTACACGAAGACCGGGTTTCTAATGTACGAAGCCTATAATTTGCTGCTGCCCAGCTTAGCTATCTTCGTGAAGGCCTTCCCTCCGACAGCCTCAGCCTTGCCAGAGCTGATCTTGTCCAAACAAAAAAAATGACAACGTAACAATCATGCCAACGCTGTCATCTGACCCAAAACATGGATTGGCTTCCTTGTCCAACGATGCACCGGACATGCGATAGGTGTCCTCAATCGACTTTCCTGGAAACTTTATTGGTGAACACGGCAACTTTAGCTGGAATCTTGAACAGTTCAAAGAGGTTTTTAAAGAAGAAATTACTTGAATGCGACAGTTGCACTTGGCTTGCATTGCCGAATACTGACTCTGGAGTGCTTTGGTGTCTGCTTGAACAGCAATTTAGGATTGTGATTGGCTATTTGAGTAAAGACGACATGGAGTTTGATATCATTGGCATTGATGCATCTATCGCAAATGCTCTCAGGCGTATCCTCATATCGGAGGTGAGCATACATTCCACAACTGTTTTATGAATAGCAGTATATATATACATTATTATAATGCCGAGTCTGTTATCTTGCTGCTGATGCACGAGCTTGCCTGCAGTGCTGCAATCCTTGAAACTCTGGTCTACTAACACTGCATTTTGGACTGCTATCACATGCAGGTGCCAACAATGGCTATCGAGACCGTGTATATGATGAATAATACCGGCGTCATGCATGATGAGGTGCTGGCTCAGCGGCTTGGTCTGATTCCCATCCATGCCGATCCACGCAAGTTTGAGTATCGCACAGGACGTAAGTTGTTTGCTTTGTATCCTGTCATATCAAGTGAGCTGCTTGAGTTGACGCATATCTATCATGACTTTGCATGGCAACGATCGATACTCGAAATGGACTTGCAGCCGACGATCCAGCCACTGATATGAATACGCTTGTGTTCCAGTTGAATGTCAAATGCACAAAGAATCCGAATGCGTCGCCTTCGGAGGTTAACCCTGCCATCAAATATATTAACTCGGAAGGTCAGTCGGTTGCTGCGTTGTATTGCGTGGTGGTGCCTCAGTAATGGTTGGTTGACATTGTGGATCCTGCACGAAATACCCACGACCGAATAGTTCTGGCGCGTCATCTTGAATGGCAGCCAGAGGGCGATCAGGAAACCATGTTTGAGAATAATAGGCCATGTGCTGGATATGGCGATATTCTGATAACCAAGCTTCGACCTGGGCAGGAAATTGTGGCTGAACTGCACTGCCACAAGGGAATCGGCAAGGAGCATGCAAAGTGGTCACCAGTTGGTGAGTGCTGTTGTTATCATGATTGCTGGACATTCCACAAATGCATCTACTGTTTCTGACATCATTTTGATGATATCATGCTTTCAGCAACGGCGTCATATCGCTTGCTGCCAGACATACAGATCCTATCGCCCATCACAGGACCCGATGCACACAAATTCCAAAAATGCTTTCCACCCGGCACAGTCAGCATTGTCAAGAATAAGAAGGGCGAAGATGAAGCACGAGTTGTCAATCCGCGCAAGGACACAGCAAGCCGCGAAGCACTTCGACATGAAGAATTCAAAGACAAAGTCCGCCTAACGCGAGTCAGAGACCACTTCATATGTGAGTTGGCCACGGCGACTGATATTGTTTGACTGTTCTGATACTTGTGTGATATGTCCCAGACAAGGAATCATGCAGATTGCTGACTGTTAGTGTGTGGCTTTTGATGGCTGGGTAAACAGTCAGCATCGAATCAACGGGAGCACTGCCGCCACAGATTCTTCTGTTGGAAGCAGTGGGTGTGATGCTCAAGAAGTGCCAAGATCTGAAGCAAGTGCTTTTGGGGATGGGGCTGCGTCCTAGCAATCATATGGACACGGCGTGATCATGGCCATGGCCATGGTTATGAGCAAGAATGAATGACCAAATGACCAAATGCAGCAGCAGGCGGAAGAGAGAGAGAGAGAGAGCGAGAGAGAGATCAACTTTCTCTCACTGAAAATGCTTCGTCTGCATCGCTTCGCCACCACTGCTGCCACTGCTCTCGCTGCTGCTGCTGCTCGCTCGCCTGCACCCGCCACAGCCCTGCGTGCTGGTGCCCGTGCTGGATCAGTGACCCGCTCACTGTCGCAGCTTGCGATGCCTGCTGTTCCGCAGCTGGGCCACTTCCGTCTGCCCGACATCCAAAACGAGCCCATGGTGCGCTATAAACTGATTCATCGTGCACATCTTCCATCATCTGCGGCTCGTCGCTGCTGGGCTGATTGGCTGACGCCTGATGCTGCTCTCTTTCTGGGACCATTACCAACCAACCGTGTCTGTCTTAGTACAACTATGCGCCTGGAAGCCCCGAGCGCAAGCTGCTGCAGGATGCAGTCTCTGAGCTGCGCTACAAGCTCGAGACTGACGGCCCAATTGATGTGCCGCTTGTCATCAGCGGTCAAGAGGTGATGGAAATGCAAATGGAAATGGAAATGGACAGCATTGTCGATCTCGAGGCTGCTGTGCGTCATGGCTGCAGTGCGGGATTGCTGACTCGGACTGCAGATCAAGACCAATGATTTGAGCTCGCAGGTTGCGCCGTTCGAACACAAGCTCAAGGTCTGCAACTACCACAATGCCACGGAGCAGGATATCAAGAATGTGAGCATTGCATTGCGCTGCCTGTTTACCCCATCTGCGATCTGTGTCTGTCTGTCTGTCATACTTGTCATACTCGCCAAAGCTGTGCCTTGTAGATCGATTCTGACTGCTGCTGTTGTTGGGATAACTGTTGCTCCTTAGGCTGTGGATCGTGCACTTGCTGCCAAGCCTGCATGGGAGGCTATGCCGTTCAACGATCGCGCCGCCATCTTTCTCAAGGCTGCTGATCTGCTCTCGACAAAGTATCGCTACAAGGTGCTCGCTGCCACGATGATTGGCCAAGGCAAGAACGCCTGGCAGGCTGAGATCGATGCTGCTGCCGAGCTCGCTGATTTCTGGCGCTTCAACTGCAAATATGCTGCCGGTAAGCGAGTTTGCCAGTCAGAAACCCGCCAATCAACCAAAGCCTAACTGCTGGTGCAATCCTTGCAGATATCTACGCCGATCAGCCTCCCAAAAACGCACCCCTCAACTGGAACCGCGTCGAATACCGCGCTCTCGAGGGCTTTGTGGTGGCATACTCACCCTTCAACTTCACCGCTATTGGTGGCAATCTTGTCAGTGCTCCGGCTTTGATGGGCAATGTTGTCATTTGGAAGCCATCAAACACAGCCATGTACTCGAGCTACCTTGTTTACGAGATTCTTCGTGAAGCTGGCCTTCCAGAGGGCGTGATCCAGTTCCTTCCTGGTGATGCTCGTCAGATTGCAGAGGTTTGATGATCCACATTGGCATTTGCTTTGTAGTTCTTGATCACTGCCATTTACACCTGCATGTTAATGTGTATCTAATGCCTTTTTGTCATCGTTTACAATCCATGAACACAGTATACCTTTGCACACCCCGAGTTTGCCGGCTTCCACTTCACTGGCAGCACCTCAGTCTTCAAGCAGCTGTGGCGCAAGATGGCCGATAATCTTGACAAGTACAAGTCGTATCCCCGCATGGGTAAGCTCGTATCACTTTTTGGGCAGATATAACCAAAACTTGTTGATTTGGGGTGATCTATTGACACTGTACTAGTTGGAGAGACTGGTGGCAAGAATATGCACTTTTTGCATGAGAGCGCCGATGCTCGTCATGCTGCTCTGCAGACCATTCGTTCTGCATTTGAGTACAATGGCCAAAAGTGCAGCGCCTGTTCCCGGTATGCTACTTGATCCGCTCTAGCCTAGATGATTAGATTGCAGATATAACGACGTTGATGGTGCTGATAGTTCTGATGCCGTTTCTGCACTTTGCTGCGCGACTGCAGTGTGTATGTCCCAGAAAACCTTGCAGAGGAGTTCACCACTGTTCTCAAGGAGGAGCATGCCAAGATCAAGATGGGACCCGTTGATGGTCAGTGTTTGTGCACCAACTTGCAACCTTTTACTATTTGCAGCCGGGCTTGTGACTGATGTCTTGCTTATTTTGGAATCCTGATAGACTTTGAGAACTTTATGTCGGCTGTCATCAACAAGCAGTCGTTTGACAAGATCACTGGCTATCTCAACGACATCAAGGAGGGAAAGAACCCTTCGACTGGCATCCTTCTGGGTGGCAATGGTAAGAAGCATGAGATCTTTTACAACTGTGGTCTCCAGGTACCGACTGACGAGCATACTCTGAATACCCCTTTCTTGCCTGCAGCCTCTGATTCTGAGGGATACTTTATCGAGCCAACAGTTTTGATCACCAAAGATCCCAAGTCACCCACAATGACTGATGAGCTGTTTGGTCCGGTTGTCACAATCTATATTTACCCACAGGATGAGTTCGCCGAAACGGTGAGCAGCAAGATGTCTGCATCTTTATCCTGGAGTTGAATAGATCACTAAACTTGTGTGTATTTCCACCAACAGCTCGAACTCGCCAACTCGACTTCGGAGTATGCTCTGACTGCAGGATTGTAAGTCTTTAACTGGCTCCTTTCTCTGCTTCGTATCTGATCTGATGCTAATACTGTGTGATATCCAACAGCTTTGCCAAGGACCGCAGCGCCATCATTGCAGGCTCCAATGCACTTCGTAACGCTGCCGGCAACTTCTACATCAACGACAAGTCAACAGGAGCTGTTGTTGGTAAGCAATCTAGTCTGATCGACTCGTGCCATTGAACCATCCAGCTGATTCGATGCTGTTTTGAAACTACACAACTTGCGATGGATGCGATTAACAGGTCAGCAGCCGTTTGGCGGTGGCCGCTTGTCCGGCACCAACGACAAGGCTGGATCTGGTCTGAACCTGCTGCGCTGGGTGTCGCCTCGCACGATCAAGGAGGCGTTTGTGCCCATCACTTCGTTCCAGTACCCATCCAACCAGGCTTGATGGGCAAGCGTATGCCTGTGCTGCTCTGCCAGATCTTCCATTTTGCATCCCTGAAAGTCAATGAAGTTGAGCAATTCCAACGAATCCGATTCTTTCCATCACAGACATGTCTCTTGATGAACAGCCTCAACAAACAAGCACCACGGACGCTTTGGATGCTGTCGAAACACAGCCAGCGCAGTCTGACCAGCCGGTTACCACCAACAAATATCCTGCCGAGCTTGTCGCCTGGTTGACAGAATACAAGGCATGTGAGCTCTTGGTTGTGGCAGCAACAGACCAAAGCCCCAGCAACAAAGCCAATCATGCTAACAACAAAACCGTCTCCACAAAAAGGACAAGTATCGTTGGAAGACGCCGTTTGTTGCTGCTGGAAGAAGCTTGTCGGCTGCCTCCAAACCCGCATACTCAACTATTGAGATCCAAGCCACTACGTCGACTGTCGATGAAGCTGTGCAGGCAAGCCTAGCTGTCGCTCTTGTCTGCATCTCAGCGTCGCAAACTGACAGATGGATAAACTCGCTGGTTAGACCGAGGGAGTATCGCCGGCTCTGGGACAGCCTGAAGTCCGGCAATCGCAACCAGATACTGCACCATCGACACGAGCAGTATCAACGGTTCCGACTTCATCCACGTCTGTTCCCAAAACAAACAAACCCAAAGTTGCATGGGATCTAAACAGCCAGGACAAGAGAGATCCCTCGATGCCAAGGAATACCACAACTGCATCGACACCGACACCCTCACAGTCACAGTCAGCGCAATCTCAATCTCAGCCAAAAACACAGCGAGCTAGTTCGTCTATCTCACGAAACAACACTCAGAGCAGCGCGATGGATAGTGCAGCTCTTCATGCTCCATCATTCCATTCATCGAAATTCCATGATAAACTGATGATGCCATTTGGTTATGGCAACTCACGAGCCGTCGTTCCTGAATACAATTACAAGACTTTCAATGTGCGTGCGCCTGCCGATCAGGTATGTATAATCATGGAAATACGATGCTTGTCTGCAGTACAAAGTAAGAAGCATTTGTGCTCACATTGATACAATTCATGCTCAAACCCACACATTTCTTTGGGATCAATCCTCGGCGACGACAAGGTGTATCCAGATACGTTTGAACGAAGCGATCGCATCGAAAAGTATGACAATCAGGTGCTATCTCCACAAAGCGCCACAGTAGAACGGCCTCGGATTCCAAACCCAAGTGATGCGCTCCGAATGTACATTGAGGCTCGCAAACAAGTCGACAAGCTGCGATCGAGATTCACATCTGAATATCGGCGTCAGTTTGTCGATTGGACAAAGAAACGTTATCACACCGAGGCTGAATCACTTGATGTAGCTCGCAAACTTGACGATGCTTCTCAGAATCACTCCAAGGATGGTGTTGCACTAAGCTCTGAAGAGATTCAACGCGAAATGGATACTGCTCGGCATCATAGTATCAGCGAACGCGGATATGGCGCAGTGTGTCCTTCCATCAGGATCAAGCCCATGCCGACAGATGTTGCTGCGGGGCTTGCTTCAGATCCGAGTGCTGTTGCAGTTCCTCTCGCATCATCATCATCAAAACAAACACCAAAAACAGTCCATGAAAGCGAGATGCCACAAACAAACTCTTTATCCACCACAAACCAAGCACATCGATCCACTCAAGATCCAACACCTCCTAAACTCTTTCTCGATGCAACACCCAAAGTCACTAGACTCATGCCTCGAAACACTTTGCAACCCTCTGACGATCAACAATCGTTGCGATCAAGATCTGCAAAAAGTACCACACACAAACTTGACTCTGGCTTGCATTCTGATACTGCGACTGCTACTGCGACTGCTGCTAAAGCTAGATCCATCTATCGCGACATTTTGGACCGGAAAGCCGCTGGAATAGGCCAGGCTGAATCAGCTGCTTACCATGAACGCAGACACTTTATCGCGCCAACAGATGCGATTTGGAATGAGCCTCCCATAGCAGCAACGTCGACTGGTGATCGTGCTAGGGAGGTCAAGGGCGAACGGCCTGCCACTTGGGATCTTGCCGAGGACATTTTGAAGCGTGCAAGGGCTCGTCAAGCACTCTCTCCACAGCCACTCTCTCCATCAAACCAGACATCCTAGTAATAGTATAACGTGCTCCTTTCTGTTCCCAAGACGCTGCACTATTTCTGGACAAGTCTAAACGTAAATAAAGCACACCAGCAAGACAATCAAGCATCGCTTAACCTGCATGCATGTCTGGGGGGATATTTGTATAATAATAACGATGAGTGGGCAGTTCATTTGGGCATCAGCCAGATGCTGCGAGTGTTTGCAGCTTCCTTACGGACAACGCGTTTAGGATCATCAAGACAAGATTCAAGTTCGCGAACAACACGCGGTTTGAAAGGGTGGAGCAACGTATAGTTCAGCTTGAGCATGATCAGTCCAAGGATTTTGAGAGCAGCGACTCGAACCCGCTATGTATTGAGCACACCCATCCATATCAAACCAACGTTAGTATCAGCTCGAGTATAGAGGTTACACAGTGTTGAACAAAACTGATAGCTTACCGCGTCGTTTCCTTGTGATACGTTGGCAAACTGGCTCATCGAGAGAAGAGGAGGCACGATGGCCGAGAGTTGCTCGCTTACAAGTTCTGGCGCCTCAAGTACCATTAGCTCAACAGTATCGAGTGTGCCGAGTTTCAATGATGCTTCTTGCAGTGAGAGTGCAAAGAGCAGCATCGGTAGTAACTTGATAAAGGCGTGGTTGCAACAAGATCAATCGAGATAGGTGTCAGTAACCAGTGCAGCAGCATATCGAAGCACAAAAACAACCCAAATGTGCACAGCCTTACTTTAGGAAGCTCAGTCAGAAGAACACTCCGGGGAACATTTCGAAGCAAGTGTGAGAGTGCATACAGATGTGCTGCTTTATGTTCTGGATCGATAGGAGCAATCAGATTTGCATGGTCAACAATCTTGTCGCAAAAACCTCACCAGTTGTTCACAAACCAAGAGATATCAACAAACCATCAGCAGACTGTTGGAAGCTACTTGAGATGAGAGGTAAGCAGTGATTGTAGAATCGCTGTCGGTACAGCGTTTTGATGGTTGCGTCTGCAAGCTTTGTTAATGTGCCCTCTGGATCTTCAGCAATAATCGTGCCAATGGCGTTTGCGGCAGAGTGTCCAAGATCTGCATCGTACAATAGCTGCAGGATCTGTGTTGTCATTGTATATCCCAGCTTGTCGGCTCGAATCACAAGTGCTTTGGAAATCTATCGAATCAGTGGAAACACATCAGTCAGTCAGCAGCTGTGCTATCAGAAGCCTGCAGAATCACATATATATGCATGGCACTAACCCATGTGTACACAATAAGCAATGCACGGCGCTGCGAGACATCGGCGGTTCGATCAAAGACAGTCGATGCAAACGATGACTCGAAGAAATGCCCAGCAAAGGTCTCGGCACCAGAGATGCCATGTCGCTTGTTGACGATCGAGGCAACAATCTTTGCAACTGCTTCGATGCTGAGGCTACTATTCGATGTCTTGACAGCTTCGATGATGTTGTCTGCAAATGTGGCAAAGTTTGATATCGGCAAACTTGTCTGGATGTGCAAGTCATGTCAGCAGCAGCAGCAACTGCACAAGATGATAATGTGCAAAGAAGACTTACCTTTGACGATAGACTCGAGATAATGACAGAATACAGATATGTCCATGATGCCTCGCTGGGTGTGAATGCATCCCAAACTGTTGGCATGATTGGGAGCAGAGGCAATAGTTTGAGCATCTCAGACTGGCGTCTAGCAAGTTACCAAACAAAACACATCAACAGTCAGATATCATCAAACACAGAACACTGGCTGGCCATCAAGCGTCAAGGGACATACTCCTGATCAAGCGACTGCACAATAGTTCCAACAACTTTGCCGACCAAACGGATAATGGCATCATTGTATTGGCTGCTCTGTCTTGTTGCATCAACCAAAGCGTTTGTGATTCCAAGAGCCAGCTCAGTCATCTTAGTACCATCAAGGCTGGAACGCGAGTCATCTCCAGTAGAGCTCGAAAGGATCGATAGCATCGAGCGCAAAGACACTAGAATAAAGTCTACATTGAATGAGAGTGCTGGCTCTTGATGTTCCTTTGCAAAATCAGCCAGACTTTTCTTGATGGTTGCAGCAAGTTCGATCACGATCGTCTGCTTGATTTCTGGTACTTTCGAGAGCGTCTCACAAGCTAGCAGTGCTGATTTGACGATCGCAATTCTGTGATCTGTTCGGCCAGCTTTTCACGATCAAACATTCTTGTGTTAGAAGGGTTGTTTTAGCTAAAAAATAGTTGGCTGATGCATGCGCTGAAATGACATCTCACTGTTTAAAGCATTTAGAATTGGTGGTACGACTGTCGTCAGTATTTGCTTAGGTCGCTGCGGGCCAAGCACTGCAAGAGTTTCCAGTGCAGCGTCGTGAATCGCAGTGTGCGCTTCACCAAGGAGCAATGACTGAAGCAGTTGAAGCACAACTTGTTCCTGTAGATGCACCAAAGTCAAGTCAGTAATCTGGCATATTCAAAAACCAGCCAACAAAACTCCGAGGCAACCGAGACCTCTTTCTCGCTTAGCAAGCTCCAAGCCTGAAGCATCTGTGAAAGTCCGCGCAACGACGCAATCTTCAACGGTGCATAAGTCTCGGACAGAGCAGAGGACATAAACAGCTCAAAGAGTCGATCTTTGAACTCCATCATGGGTGTTCCAACAAGATCTGTATGTTGAAAGACCGCGTTTGATCGATCAGTACGATATCGCGATACATGACACCACGGCAAGTTGCTAGAAATAAACGGTATCACCTTCATCTCCACCCTGGCGCGGCGTCCCATACACAAGTCTGTTTGCGATCAACAGATCTGCAATCACATCAAACAGTCCTTTGCGTTTCGAAGGCGTATCCTCTTTTCCAACTGCCTCAAGGATTCCAGGCAGTGCCTTGCGAATCATAAAGCAGCATGCGGGCTCAGAGGCAGATGCAGCTGTCATTATGATCTTGCCACACGGTTTCGCCAACTTAAGATCCGGATCTGCAAGATTCTGCATGCAGTCCCGAACAATCAGGCTGAGGAACGCCTCCAATGGCGAGAGCTTTGCTTGCGAGACAGCGACAGTTGACGAAAGTGCTTTGGCGAGCTCGCGAACAGCCCTGTGTGCAGCAGCCTCGTTGGACGGGTCTATAGGAGCCGTCATCTGAAAGCAGATGTTGTGAGTACTAGTCTCAAAGGATACTGTTCGATGTCGGTCGTTTGCATACCTCATGCTGTAGGATGGTCCAGATCTCGCTAATTTTGGGCAGAAAGATGCTACCGCCGTAGACCGGTGCGCATGCGGCGATAGTATCCATTGCATCACACTATTTCCACAATTTCAACAGAATTACTAAGCAGTAGTTTGATGCATTTTGTATCGATAACCGAGGGTTTACCTTTGCAGGCGCAGAGTCTGAAGAAAGCTTTTCGAGGAGCAATGGGACCGCAAAGGGAGCAAAAAGCGGTGTTGACGCGACTGCAGCACGAAGCTCTGCTTTCAGGTCATCAACCGAGATACCATATGGATCTCCTGGCAGCGGTCTGAACGTAATTGGAAAGTAGCAAAAGATGACCTCAAAGAGATCCTCGGTGTACTTTTGAAAGTCGAGATGAGCGACAATCAGTTGTGCAAGTCGGAATGCAAGGATCAAGTTGCGGGGATCCTTTTCGCCGTCCATGATGTGGATAAATCCAAACACAAACTCCTGGCCAAGCTTTTTGATGCCGACAAGGTTTGTTTGGCAAAGATGCGTGAAGACTCTGAAGACAGTATGGCGCACAGACTGCTGGAAGGACTGTACATTAAGCTCTGCAAAGATCCTGTCGGACAAGATACGTTGATGTCATTAGCAGTCACAGAGAGTATAGTGTAGCTGCACAAAGTAAAACAAGAACCTTGTCGGAATATTAATCTGATCTGTTTTGGAGAGTACATCAGACTCGAGCATCGCCATGAGACCATTGAGCACAGGCTCGACACTCGGCTGGTCGCCAAGACGGCTAAGATAGAACTGCGACAAGACAGTTGCTGTGTGTAGATGTCAGCTACAAGTTGGCTGGTTGATTCAGAGTGACAGGGGTGTGTATATCATGTGAACACACCAGATTGCGACGATATCTTGGAGCGACTAGTCCGTGACAGGACAGTTGACAGCAGTGCAACGCCTGCAATCCGAGTTAGTCTCGATAGATAGAATCTATTCAGTCTGAACAGCAAAAGCAAAAAGGTAACGCAGAGCAGAACAGAATAGAATAGAATGGAGTAGAATAGAAAATAATAGAAAAGGGAGCAGTACCATTTGAGCGAGTGAATGGATCTGTGCTTGTCAGCACGGTGCCGAGACTCTCGACAAGTTTG
>JH392992.1:53751-66301 GCA_000235945.1 Homolaphlyctis polyrhiza JEL 142
AATTGCTGGCGCAACCATCATCTGGCACTCAGAGCGACAAGTGGTGGGACTATGAGTACTGCCACGATAAGCATGTCCGCCAGTATTATACCATGCCGGCCACAAAAACCGACAAATCGACAACACTAAACTACATACTTGGACTTCACGCGACTGCCATCAACAACAAACTGAGCAGTAACGGCGACAGTAACAGCAACAGCAACAGCAATAGCCCAGCAGAAAAGAAGGCAAGCTTCCAAAGATCTGAACTGATCGAGTCTGACGAAAGTGGCAAGCATTATATTCGCCAGCTCTGGACGCAGGGTGATATGTGCCCAGATATTAACGACCATCGTTCCATCGAAGTGCAGGTTTGTGACACTGTTGGACCATGTACGATGCACGAAACTACTTGATTCTGCCCGATTGCTGATCATTCGCAACATGCATGCATGCATGCGCAGTATCACTGCTGCGATAACGAACACGTCTCGTTTCTGCGCGAGTATAGCGTTTGCAAATACGTTATTCACGTGCACACGCCTCTAATGTGCTATGATCGCATGTTCCAAGTTCAGACTCACAGTGCTAAAAACAAGATTGAGTGCATGCAGATCGATAGTAGTCTAGCCGATAGTGCCACCCTGAAACTCTCAAGCACCCAGAAAGGCGCATACCTCGTGTCTGTTGACGAGCCGTCGGTTTCCAAGAAGCCAAACACGTTGCAGGATATCTTTGACACCAATACAAACCTCGAGCAACAGCATGATGGTGTGCCTGATACTGACGCCCAGAATAGTGCTGGCTCAAACAGCCAACCAAAATGGTTGACGGTTAACGATATGCGTCGCAATGGATGTGCATCTCCCATTAACTGCAACATTGTTGATCCAGCATCTGTCCAAAAGCCGGCTGGACTTGGTGTTCCTGGGCTCCCGTCGTCTGTACAGTCTGCAACCGACAGGCTACTGGAAGCATTAAGGGACGTGCTGCAAGATCCAGAAATCGTTGAAAAACGCGACAAGCCGATATACATCTCACTCACAGCGCCGCTTGATCCCGATGCTGCACCTGTTCTCGCCGATCCCAAGGTCATTGCAGATACTTCTGAGATTCTCCAAAGTGATTCTGCTTCAACGGCAGCAACAGATGCAGATATTCAGCCATCACACCCAGATACAGCTGGACCATCTGGCCAAGAAAATACTCATAAACCAAGCAGCGACTCGGCTACCGAGCTGTCAAGTAAAAAGCGACCCACAAGCTCAGACCATCGTCTTGATTCCATGGAAACAACGGAAGAGCAGGACTGGGCACTCACAATTGCATTAACAGAAGTTCGCAACAGTCTTGGTGCTGCTCGCCGCGCGCTTAACGCATTGCAATCAGCCGAGGGCAGAGTTGTGGTTCTCAATGGTCTCGAAGAGGCGCTGAGCCACGAAGGTATGGAGGGCCTTGAATCGCTGGATGATTTGGACGCTTCTGCCACGAGGGTTGAGCCAGCACAGCAGCCTCTTGAGGAGATCCCACAATCAGCAGCATCACTCATTGCCGAGCTTGATCTCGTTGAGGAAGCTGAAGAAGCCAACCAGGAATATGACCTGCTTGATGCAGTTGCTGCAGTATTTGGTTGGTGAGATGCACCGTCTCGTTTCTGGGCCTGAGATGCGCGAATCTGATCTATCCTGCCAATCTCTGTGCTGAACCTCTCTTCTACTGAATAAAAGGATTGGTGATTGGCAAGCAACAATGGACGAATGTGGGGCAAATTAGAAGTGCTGGGAAACTCTTGCCTGAACAGAAAGTGTAAAGAAAAACCTGACTCAAGAGGAGAGAAGATATGCTAAGGATTTCAAAGGCAAAGACAGCTGCAGGCAAACGGGCACTCAAGGCCAAAGAGCCTGTGATTTCAGAAGGCGCCAAGACAGCCGTACTGATGAAATCGACATCGGCCAGTCTCATCTCATCAGAAGCGCTTGTCGAGCTGGTGCGTTTGTTGCTGGCGACACATTCTGCCTGGCCTTTTTTTTGTTGTTGTTATTCGCGGTGTTTCTGCACAATCGCAATATAGACACAGACACAGACACAGACACACACAACTCAGTGACAGCTCGCTGCCACAACAAATGCCGATCGAATGGATCACTGACTGATTGGCTGATTGTTTGTGCATGGACTAAACCCACGAATGTGGAATAATAGCATGCCCTGAAGAAACCCGATGCGATCATGTTGTCTAAGCGCAACGAGATACGGCCATTTGAAGATCCCAAGCAACTCGAGTTTCTATCACAAAAGAACGACGCAGCGCTGTTTGTGATTGCTGCAAATAGCAAGAAACGACCCCATACTCTGACTTTTGCACGCATGTTCGACTACCAGCTGCTGGATATGATCGAAGTTGGCGTGACAAATATGGCCTTGATTGAGGAATTCAAGGTTTGTTGTTTTTGCTTGCAATAACGTTTAGTTCCCTTTCGACAACTTTTGGGCGATCCAGGATTGGTATTGATCAGAGTGTTGTTGGTGTAATCGATTGGCGACTGGTTCGTTTCTTGGCTGTTCAGTCAGTTAAAGCTGCGATTGGAAATCGTCCGCTGATTCTGTTCAGTGGAGAGGCATGGGAAGCCAACGATGAGCTGCGAACAGCAAAATCTATTCTATTTGACTATTTTATGGGCGACAAGTCTTCAAACCAGATTGATCTGCGCGGTCTGACTCATATCGTCACGCTGACGGCATCACTGCTACCCGGTGAACCAATGGGCAAGATTTACATTCGCACGTATACTCCGATCTTGAAGAAGAGCGGCGTTAAGCTTCCTCGCGTTGAGCTCGAGGATGCTGGTCCTCATTTCGATTTTGTTCTACGCCGTGCTCGCGTGGCAGATCCCGAGGTCATGAAGTATGCAACCAAGGTTCCTGACCAGCTCAAGGCAAGTGCACCCTACCAACTTCTCCCCACTGAAGCATAATCGTGGTGTTTAGGACATTGCTGGAGAAGACTTGTTTGAGATGAAAGAGCTGACACATACTGCATGGATGTGCTTGTGACAAACTGCAGAAGAAGAAGGAGAAGAATGTGACAAAGAACTCGTTTGGTGAGAGAACTGGCCGTATTTGGTTGGACAAGCAGGATATGTCCAAGATGCAGACGCGTAAGATGAAGGGTCTCAAGCGCAAAGCAACCGAGCCTGCAGGTGAAGACGGGGACGATGATAACGAAGAGTAGGGCGATGATCGTGAATAAAACGCTTTAAATAACCTAAAGTAAGGCCATTTGTGTGGCTGTTCTAGAGCCGTGTGAGCACAGACTGAACTGTGGTCGTCTGCCGCAGCTCGATGGATGTTCAATGCAAGAGGGGTGATCCGAGGTGTTTGTTATGTGAAACTGGTGCTCCTCAGGATTGGATGTGCATTCAATCTGGATGTGTTGTCACAATATCACACCACACAACAAGGCAAGCACACACTGGCGCTGTGTCTGCACCAGCCGCAACTTGCATTGTCGACTGTGCCCATGTTCATCATTCAGCCAACCACCAGTCCAGTCAGTCGCAGCACTGTTCAGAAGCTGCATTGAATAGTACTGGCGCTATCCACTGAACGGATTGGTGGATGGATGGATGGATGAACGAGGGCATTTTGACGATTCTGTGGGCGAGCATGGCAAGACAGCTGACACTATTCGACTGGAATACACAGTCAACGTTAAGGAAGTCGCAAAAATGGCCGATGGAGACGTTGAAGTTCCCGAGATTGCAGAGACCACCGAGGTCACTGCCGACACCACCACCAAGGGCTCGATGACCGTTGAGGAGGCTCTTCAGCAGGTCCTCAAGAAGGCCCTCATCAACGATGGCCTCATCCGCGGCATCCGCGAGGCTGTCAAGTGCATTGACAAGTGAGTGCCTCTTCTTGTATTAGCCACTGCCGCCGCCTGCACACGCTGTAGGACAGAGATCTGATGCTGACTGTCCAAATGACTAGGCGCGAGGCTCAGCTTGCTGTCCTTGTCGAGACCTGCACCGAAGGCGAGTACGTCAAGCTCGTCGAGGCCCTCTGCGCCGAGCACAACATCAACCTGATCAAGGTTCAGGATGGCAAGAAGCTCGGCGAGTGGGTTGGTCTCTGCAAGGTTGACCGTGAGGGCAATGCCCGCAAGGTTGTCAACTGCTCGGTCGTCGTCGTCAAGGACTTTGGCGAGGAGTCTGAGGCAGCCAACGTGCTCCTCGAGTACTTCCGCAGCCGCTAAATTCTTGATGCCAAGCCAAGTACGTATGATGTCCATCTGGGATGTTGCTGCTACTGCTGCTATCTAAGCAAAGCAGTCGTCTCCCAACTCTCTTGAGATTCATATGCACGAGGCTGTTGAGGCACGCTGCTTGCCGGCGACGCACACGACTTGCTGAGGACTGCCATGATGATCAAAAGGACTCCCTCTACTGATAATACGTGAGGAAAAGTCTGCATCCGGAATCATATAGCATGTCTGAGCACCGTCCTCTCAGCAGTCGTGTGTACGAGCCACCGCCACTTGTTTTGTGCACAGCCTCGTGCGTATGCAATCTCAGGCAGATTGGTTCACCCTGTTTTCTTCTTCAACTTCAGTTGCTAACCAGCTCTGTGGCTTCTCGTGGATCTTGAATCTTACACTCTCGCACTGATAATTTGAAAAGTTTGTCTGATCAACTTTCACAAGTGTCATTCACAATTGTCTCTGTAATACAGCTCTTATCTGGTTGTTGGTTTCAATCTGGCCCGTTTCTTTTCTTTTGTCTGAGTCCGCCTAGTTTGTCATTGTTCTCCTGCCCTGATGCACCTGGTAGTTTGAGCTTGGGTAGCGGTGGTAGTTCAGACACGCTACCGACGACACGGTCAATGGCTGTGAGATCAGTTGCAACAGTCCGATGCGGTGGAGAGACGCCACTAGACTTGCGAGAGTGGGCATTTATGTCGTCTTCATCTGACCGGTACCCCACATTGGCACGGTCTACGATCTGTCGTTGCTGCT
This sequence comes from Homolaphlyctis polyrhiza JEL 142, assembly GCA_000235945.1. Taxonomy (NCBI): domain Eukaryota; kingdom Fungi; phylum Chytridiomycota; class Chytridiomycetes; order Rhizophydiales; genus Homolaphlyctis; species Homolaphlyctis polyrhiza. The sequence goes on from JH392992.1 coordinate 58,748, forward strand.
TTTTTGCTTTTGTGGTTGGAGTGGAAGAAGCTGGCGATGTTGATATGGTGGACGCTGTTGCTGCTGCTGCTGCTGTCGCTGTTGCTGCTTCACTCGCTTTTGGCGATTTGCTGCGACTTTGATTAAGATATGCGCGGAACCGCGCAACATTGGGTTCTGCCGTGGCAGCCTCGTCGGCTGTCCGGGATGGCTGTGATTGCGGTGGCTGCTGTTGCTGCTGCGCTGATTGCGACTGCTGGGCATGGAGCGCAGAGTTTGTTGACCCGAGTCGTGACTTGAGATACGGTGTGCGCAACCCACTGCTGTGGGTGTCCATGACATCGGACATGGACGCCGTCAAGCCATCGTCCCCTGACCCCGGTGCTCCTGGCCCAACAGTCAGCGAGTGCTTGGCGGCATTCCGCACAGACGGCACCCGCCGCGGGATCTCTTCGGGGCTGTCCACAAGATGCTGTCGCTTCGTATCTGCGTCCCAGCCGCCAGATGACTGCGCCACACTTGTGCTCGCGGCGTGACTAAGCCCTTCCTGCAGCGACGCGTCGGGCAGAATACGCACAACCTCTTGACTAACAGCCGCTATCGGCCCATCGTGTTCTGCTGGAACCTGCAGCGATACAAGCGACACTGATGCTGCGACTCTGGGCTGCGAGTTTGCCATGTTGGGAGTCGCTCCCACTGCTGCATTGACCAAACTCGACTTGCGTGGATGTGCACCGCTTGATGTTGCTGTTGTCGTTGCTGTTGCGCCTTTGGTTACCGACTGTCTGTCCGTCCGATCTAGTCGTTCTGGTCGTTCTGGCTTTTCTGGCTTTTCTGATCGCTCGGCAGCAGATGGACGAACGCTAGCCATGGACGGTGAACTCGGCAGAACAGCTATAGTCGTCTTTACCGGTTCCATAAACCGCAACGCTGCAATCACTGATATAATGCCTCGCCGAAACCGCCGCTCTGCGTTGTAAGATTTCATGAGATCAAGCACATTGGCATTCAACTGCGACGTCTCCATCGACTGGTTCTAGAAACCACCAAACCCAATCCAACCAGTCAATCGTAATTTGTACAACAATATAGTAGATGCCAAGATCAAGTTGGTTCTGGTTAGTCGTGTTGATTAATGCCGTCACAACAGTTCTGCTGCGATAATGCTGTATTTGGGAAAGCGGTTTACGGCGATTGGCATACCAGTGTCCATGGATGCCGGAGAATCTCTGCAGCACTGATTCGCTTTGCTGGATCAAACCGCAGTATCATCTCGCACAGATTCCGCGCTGCCACGATCCAACAGTCGTAGTATAATGTCAGTCTCAAACATAGGTAAGGAACAGCCGAGTGAGAAAACGGCGATATACAAATGATATAGGAAACATGCCACAACCTGTTGGATTGATCTTGGACCAGTATTTTTCGGGATATTCAAACTTGCCTGCCTTGAGCATGTCCTGCACAAGCAGCTCAACTTCTTTTTGATAGTTACATAGTCTTGTGCATTCATAACATCATTGAGCACCACCATCACCGATCAACCGCATCAGAACAGTTTCATCATAATGGCATCCAGTCAGTCCGACATCCTCTCAAATACACATTCGATGAGATTTGCGGATCAAGTACAGCAAAAGTATATCAATTGACAGGTAAACGAGCAACAGTTAAGCGATCTGTGCTATTTACAATAGGTAGAGCATGACGCCGATGCTCCATATATCGCAAGAATGATTGTATCCGAGATTCTGTATGATTTCGGGTGCTTTGAACAGCAAACCAGTCAACAATAGATCACAATCGCACAGATTGCAAATAGAAGGAACGTCTAGATGCAACCAAACCCCCCTTCCATCAGAGCATCCAAACACTTACCCATGTACATGGGTGTGCCTGCCATGTTCTCGACACGGTTCATACTGTCTGCAAAACATGCAAGGCCAAAATCCGACACCTTGATATTGTACAGCTCAGATGGATGGTTGGATTTGAGTAGAATGTTTTCAGGCTGTCATAAAACCAACAAAACTTGATCGTCAGTCAACCACAATCACTTTTCGGTTTTGCGACTTATGCTTGATCTGATTCATGCTGGAATCGCATATAGTCTAACCTTGATATCCCGATGCACAATGCCGTGCCGATGCAAATATGCTATGTTGTTCGTATCCGTCAATCCATCGAAACTAGGTCAATACTACCGTCGCTGTGTATTTAGCCTTTCAGCAGCTACCAGATTGACTTACAGACAGCGTCAATCAATTGGAGAACAATAGTGCGGATCTCTTCTTCGGTGCATATACCACGTTTTCGAACTGTCTGAACGAGTTCTCCGCCTCCGCAACTATCAATCCAATCTGCAGTCAGTGTCCAACCAAAAAAGCATTCTTGATTGAAGATACATCCATCCATCGACATCCTCGTGTCTTTGGGAAATACTCACTATTCCATAATCATACACATCTTCTTTGGTGATTCCATAACTTCCTTGAGTTGCACAATATTGGGATGATGCACTGCTTTCATGATATTGACTTCGCGCAGCATTTGCTCATAACTTGATGTTGATCCAATCTTCTTCTTGACAATCTTGCAGGCATATTGTTTGCCCGTCGCTTTGTGTTCACATAATCGCACTATTCCAAATGCACCTCTTGTCGTTGATGATCAGTATTAAGTCGTTGTTGTTGTTTTTAGGAGTTCGGCAGGCGGTGCCATGTAAATCCACATGGGTTATGTTAGTATGGGACTATGTATGATTGATGACAAGCTTTTGGTCTCTGGGTTATGAGGCGCTGTTTAGAAATAGAGAAGAAAAGGACTCTTTTTATCCAGATATCAAGCGAATATACGCACTGTCCGATCATATCCTTCATCGTGTAGCTCTCTTCTAGCTCAGCAAGATCCTCGCTGCGAATATGTTTGATGGGCTCTTTCTTATCTCCATCGAGATCGCGCGAACCAGTGATGGATGACGAAACAGCACCCAAAGCGCGTCCACCCATTTGCAGGTTTTGACGCGGTTTGAATCCTTGACCTGGAGCCGCATGCGTCTTTGTTGCTTGCGCACCTCCAGGTACTGCATTTCCTGACGCCGGTGTGCTGTTATTGCTGTTATTGCTGTTGTTTGTGTTGCTTGGTGTTGCTGAATTTCCATCGCTGTTGCCAATACCAGTTGAGGCTGTCGCCGATACTTGTCGCGTCCGCCGCGGATGGCTACCGGCATCTGCTGCTGCACTTTCCTGCCGATTGTGCGCGGCTGATGTCCCACGGCCTCGGTTATTGCTGGTGCTGTTGCTACTGTTGCTGCTGCTACTACTTCTATTTCCATGCGGCGCAGACTCCATTCGCAAACTCGTACAATCTACTAGTCGAGGGTGACAAATAGATCTGGATTTTGCCTTTTGCTTTGAATACATCAGATCGTCACAATATACGTATCGGGTTCATTCTTTATTTCGCAGCTACCTGCTTAGGATGCGTAATCGATAGAAACCGATCCGGCTGGCTCGACTCAATATAAGATGGAGCAGTCTGATAACGATGGCAGTTGAGCAAGAGCACCGTCGAGATGCGCAGTTGCATTTCATTTCATGTCATATTCAGTCCAAAAGCGACTTTTGCAAGTCAGACTTGTCGACCGAGCTGTAGATGGGCACTGGGCTCTGCAACGCTTCCGGGAGTAGATGAGGCAGATGCTCTTGAATCGTCTTCATCAATGCTGCAAAGATACGATCGTTTCCTTCTGCCGAAAGATGCACTCCATCGCACAGCACCTTTGCCAGTTCCAAATCGGCCAGTGTTGTGTTTGTGATGGGATGATCGATGCTAGGCATTGCGTCGCCCATGAGAGTTTGCCACACATCAATTAGTGGAATACCGTGCTCCTTGGCGATTGCGATTGTCTCGAGATAATAAGGTCGGACATTCTCCAGCGATCGGTCGAAAGGCCTTCCCTTTTCAGTTTGGCGCTTGTTCCATTCCTGGTGAGAGCAGTTTAGCAAAACAAAGCATGATCATTGGCACCAGATCTATATACGGATACAGAAAAGACAGAAGAGACAGGGATGCAGTGGATAGAGTTGATCACATGTTGCTTACCGAAGTAAGCGGCGGAGCGGGAGTGAACAGGATGATGGCGGCGTTTGGTGCGTTGGTGCGAATGGTGGCGATGATGGCGCGAATGTTGTCGGCAAAACGCTGCAGCGTCACAGCCTGGTGCGAGTTGAGACTTGCATCGACAGAGTCGTTGGTGCCGAGCCACAGCGTCACCAGCCGCAGCTGCTGTGCACCACTGTGTGCACCACCCTGTGCACCAACCGCATGCAGCGTGCGGCGGGCAAGCACGCGGCTCCACTCGCTGTTGAAGCCGCTGCATCCTCTGTTGATCACATCCGCCTTGCGCACATACGCATTCGCCACTTGCGCAGCCCAGCCGCGGGTCGCAACATCGAATCCAAACTCTGTCATGCTGTCGCCAAACAGCAGAATCTGCGCATGTTGTCGATGGTCCGGGATCTTCAGATCATCCGCATGCTCGTGCTGATGCTGGTGCTCGTGCTCTCCAGTCGCTTGCAGCCTTGTGTGTTCTGTGTCCATCGTTTGCAGTCAATGTTCAATACTCGCTTTTCATCAACAGATCACTCAATCGATCTCCCAAATGCCGCTCGTTTCGTCGGCTGCTGTTGCTGCTGCTCTGCGCACCATTCGTCCCAACCCATACTTGCTGCCACTGCGATCCATCCGCAGCCTCTCCAGCATCGCACATGCTTCGCCGTTTACACCACACTCATGGGGTGTTGGAAAGTGTGTAAATGGCTTCAACCTTGCTAGCTCAGTATCACAACTTTTGAAGAATACTCATACCTTCCAATCATATCCTCCAACGTTTCGACTCTCTTAACAGCGAGGGCCAGCTTGGCTCAAGTCACGAATTCGAGCGCGACACTCCAAAACCCATATCTGATCTAGCTGGAAAAGAAGTCGTTGCATTGGCCAACGGCGTGTTCCACAGCGCAGCCATTGTTCGTGAAAACGATCAGGGCCGCATCTATACTTGGGGTTCAAACTTCTTTGGCCAGGCAGGCTACTTTCCCGATCAACAAGGAGGTCTGTTCTCATCAGACGACGACGAGGTTGTTTGGGAACCACATTGGCTCAAAGAAGGGCTTGAGCATGAAAACGTGCTGCAGATCTCTTGTGGCGACTTCCACACAATCGCTCTCACAGAAAGCGGCAAGGTTCTTACATGGTCAGTCAGACATTGCTGCTTGATCAGCTCGTCACATCTCTGCATGGCAACGCATTCATTGTCAACAGATGCACTGAAACTCATTGCCTATATTGCACTGTTTGCCGAAATAGGGGCGCTGGAATCCTTGGCCACGGAAATGAATACTTTGACTCCCGTCCGATTCCCATCAAAACCTTTCTGGATCAAGCTCAAACAGCGCATATATCGCATGTCTGTGCTCGGCATGGGCTTTCATTTGCGGTTGCTTCGCCAAAGCGCAACGCTCCACCTTCACAAATCTACATCTGGGGTCAATACGATACTGACGAGTCTGGTAGTAAGCGCATCAAGTCAACAATCCCAGTGCCGATGCAGTTGAAGACTCCATTCAATGCGATCGAGCTTGTGCAGGCATCACACCATCTGATCGTGATCAGAGGAATCAGAAACTCACAAACCGTGTTCGCTGTATATGGCTCGCACCCAGCTCAGCGTGCTGTCTCGAATGAGCCTGAGTCGGTTCCCTATTACGCTCATTTGGAGCAGATTCCAGTCAGAAACGACGTCGCATCCATCCCATTGCTGACAGAGGTTGTAGACACGTCAGGCTCTGCACTCATAGACTTCTGTATCATTAACGATGCTATCGTCACTTTAAGAGGTAATCAACTGCAATGCGCAGGATAAGCCACTTTGCGCGACAGCAACAATGCTGACACATACAACTTGCTGTGGCATATGTTACATTCAACCCAAGCCAATGGTCAGATGGACTATCGACGCATCTTTGAGTCTGATCCCTTGACGCCGTTCCAGAAGCTGCCTGTGAGCTCAATAGAGCCAATCGCATCGTTCTCAGCATCGCCGCTATCGGCACTTGCTGTGACACGGTCAGGATCGCTTCTTCAATGGTCGGCACACTATCCACCAAAAGCCAAACCAAAATCGATCTGGTCCGGACTGATTGACGTCAAGGATACAAGCGATAAGGCCATGATGCTTGCCAAGCTACCACGAATGACTTTACTAGACTCACTCTTGACAAGCCAGCCTCGTGTGCTTGGCACATTTGCTGGTGCATCGCGTGTGGCAGCTGGATGGACTCATTTTTGTGTTTGTTGAACTGAAGGCTGGATACATTGTCAACCATTGCAACTATTTGTTATAATGTTGTGGGATTGAAAGATAGAGAGATGGTTCAGATTATGAGTGCCATGGGCAGCCAAATAGCAGGATTTAGAATCTAAAGAGTGGCGCAGGAGCAGTCGGATATACAGACTTTGGATGATGATATGATGATCCCGTGATCCACAGGATTCTTGTTCTTTCATACATCCTGATCAAGGACATATGGCAACGTTTAAGCAAGTCATTGGATAGTCTTTATTTCATATCATCAGAATAGATTGTTAAGAGACCTTGCTTCCGGACAGCTCAAGTGATTGTGACGTTTTGATTGAGAACTATAGCTATAGACAGACATGCAGCTCGATCAAGTCATCACAAGAATCGATCAATTGGTGATGCCGCCTGTATTCAAGCGGAATACGCTGCATATCTGATGTGGCTACTAGTGCAATGTCTCAACGTCTGTGTCAAATGACTGTATCGTCACAAGACCATCAACGACTGATGCTTCCAAAGCCAGATTCGCACGCTCTCTGCAAACCAAGCCTATTTCTCATGCAAACAACACTCTGATCTCCCTGTGACGTGCTTATATCTAGCCGATGATCTGAATTGCATTCATGAGATCAGAAAGCGAGTGCATACAATCAACTGCGGCCAGCCTGCACCAACAGCAGTAAAGCAGCATTTGGACATGGTTGGGCTGAGGTGCGTGGTATGCGTTGGGTGATCGCTAGCTAGACAAGTCGAGCCTTGGCTTGTGGCGCAACGCGGCCAGCATTCGAAAGAGCTTAAACTCCGCCAGTGCTTTCTGCCACTTTAAAACACTCTTGGTTGCAGACCACATGTCACTCTTGATTCTGAAGACAATCATCAATCAACAATCAACAAACAACAGTCAAATACCTTTTGCATCTCACCCAACAACAACAACAACAATCATCTCTGTTTCGATGCCGCCTTCAACATCCTCCCGCCGTGCTGCTGCTGCTACAACAACAACAAGCAGTGTTCCTCAACGACGCTCGGCCAGACTGGCGAGCCGCCATGTCTTGAACGCCGTCACGACAGCCACCACCGTCGCCGCTGCTCTTATCGCCGCGCCTGCTGGATCTGGCCCTGTCCAGCAGGCAGCCACCTCGGCGACTCGCTCCGCCCCGCGCCGCTCTGCCAGGCTCGCCAACCAGCCGCCTGAGCGCAACGGACTGACC
>JH392993.1:2826-16937 GCA_000235945.1 Homolaphlyctis polyrhiza JEL 142
GCTGATGGCGCAGCAAGAGAGTGCTGCATTGCCCTCAATGCGTGGAGAATCTTGTCTATCAATCCACGCTAGTACTTTTGATCATTAATGAGGCGCTCACCACCATCGATTCAAAAGTCATAGCGCCACACTGTAAACAAACCCTCGAATATAAAATGGCATCCAGTCGCTCACCTATTCGCCAGTCCACCCATCTAGTCCAGCTCATCAAAGTAAGTATGCCAGGTTGTCGTTGCTTTTCAAAGCTGCTTTTTGGTGGACATGTGAATCTGACTGCCTTCGTTATATGCACCGTTCACAGTGCTTGTCTCTTTTATTGCATTCTTGTCACTTGCTATTAGCGTCTCTGCTCTCGCAGTACCTGCTGCTTCAAAGGGCCATATAAAAAGAGTGGCCGTGAAGGCACCTAGAAGCAAGCATGTGGCCAACATCACGCGGATCGTGCGTCGACCTGCAAAGAGTATCGGACAACGCGACATGAGCCAAGAAACCGACGACGATCTGTTCATTCCATCGCTGTCAATGGAAGGCAACCATACATGGCCAGTTTTTGAAACGACCTGTGCCGATGGAAGTATCAATAGCATTGCCGTCGCTGCGACCAGCCTTACAAAAACCTATGATACCAATCAGATTCTGGACTATGTCGGTCGACAAGCCGATCGCAACTGTGTCCGTCAAAAACTTGCTCGTCGCCATATCTACGTTGATGGTAAACCTGGTCTGCAATCCTGGTTCATCTACAAGGGAAGCGGCCAATCCTACCGCTATGATATGCTCATCGACGCACCGATCCTGTCGGAACCCAACGGCTTCCTCTCATTCAATTTTGTGCAGGTCTTTACCGACTGGAACGCTGGCTGCATCAAGCTGATCAACGGTGTTGATCTCAACATGGGTGTCGAGGTCGTCGCCTCCTCAACACGCGGCAGAACCTGCCAAGGCAACCAATGCACACGACGGTTCGTCGCCGGACCCCATTTGTGGTTCAATGACGACTCTCGCGGCAACTATCCTCGATGGATGGAGAAGTACTACTTCCGCTATTCATACGACTTGTCGAATCTGGATGTACTCCGCGACTATCGCTTCGAGCGCTGTGAAAATGGCGTAGAGTTTCAATATGGTCCTACAATCGCCCATGGATGCTTGGTCGAAGGCGATAAGCTTTGTAAAGGCGCGCTTTTCAACTGAGGCTTGGGCAATAAAGACATCATTGATAGAAAACAAGGTCTCCTTTCCCTAAGGATCTTTTTCCACCCTCCTTGCTACTCAACATTCCCCCCCTTGTTGCTGGATTGGCTTTTATTTGTTTGCAGGTCTGTCTTTTTTTTGAACAGGATCTCCATTGTGATCGAGGTTGTCAACAAACCAGCCTGTTTATAAGACCAGGCTGTGCAGAGATCTGTTTTGCCACCAGAATCATCTGACAACTCGATTGAATCATAAAGCAACCAGTATGCCATCACGTCTCTAAGGTTGTTCAAAGATCCCAACGCATATCCTTAAAGAAAAACTAACATGTATCCATAAAGTGATCATCTCAATTGCCTCTTGCCTGTCCTTTGCCCTGCTTGTATCGGTTGTTTCCAGCATCAGCAGCCAGCCTACTCGCGTCGGACGCACAACACGCAAGGAAGTAAATGCTCGCAAGACCAAACACGTTGCCAAGATCTCCCGTGTTGTTCACAGTAAAGTGGGTTCGCTCACTCCTCGAGATGCCGCCGTGTCTGCCGCCGATCCTTCCGGCGACTTCAGAGTACCAGTAGTCACACTTTCAGGCAACCAGACCTGGCCAGTCTACGAGATCACATGTGCCGACAACAGCACACACAGTTTTGCCGTAGCAGCCATGGATATGCAATCGGCATACAACATAACCTCGATCCGCGAGCGTGTCAGCGAGCTCGCATCGCAAGGCTGCACACCCCAAACCAACACCACACAAAAGCTCTCCCGTCGATATAGCTTCCCAGGCCCATTACCGGGCCTCCAATCCTGGTTTATCTACCTGCCTCCCACAAAGGGATATCGCTATGATATGCAGGTGCTCCCACCCACGGGCTACGACACCCAAAACACGCAGCTCATCTCATTCAATTTTGTGCAAGTGTTTTCTGATTTCAATGCCGGCTGCAAAAAGCTGGTCAATGGTGTTGATCTGAATATGGGCATCGAGCGCATCGTCTCGCTCATCACCGACATCAATTGCGTCGGCACGACATCGCTCACATGCACCAGAGGCTTCCTTGCCGAGTCGTATTTCTGGTTCAATGATGACTCGCGTGGTAACTATCCCCGTTGGAGCGAAAAGTATTTCATGCAGTTTACTACACCGTTTGATGGCCCTTCCAAGGATGTTATTTCGGACTATCATTTCAGGTTTTGTAATGATGGCGCGGTGTATCAATATGGCCCTACTATCAAGTATGGATGCTTGGTTGAGAATTCGCAGCTTTGTCATGGCGCCTTGTTCCAGTGAGATTCAGAGAAGAGGGGAAGGAGGGACGAGGGAAGGGAAAGAGGAAATGGTAGAGGTGGCGGGAATCGGAAGAGTTGTCACGGATTAGAGCTAATAAACGGATGAACAGCTTATCTGATCTGTCTTTTGTCTTTCTGGCATATTGGGATGCACTCTGTACTGGCAGCCGGTTGGTTGCAAAGCATCAATGCCTCTGTCGGGTACTGACGTGCTCACACTCTCGCTGAATCTTCGCAATCTTAAATGCGATTGCATGCCGTATCCGCGACTCAAGCAGATGCCAGTCGCTCGCAAGACATGTCTGATGTGCTGTTTGAACACATTAGCACATTCCACAGCCTGGTGCTTCTGTGTATGCGATGAGCGCATTGAACCAACACGATACCGACAGATGATTGGGTCTATAACAACAACAATTGAGATTCATTGGTCATGAACTATATGCAGGCAGCTGTTCCTGTTCATCGGCGTCTCTGCCATGCGACATCAACGCCAGAGCAATCGACGAATCAGTTCGACGATACCGGACCATGGACCGGCCATTCCACTCATACAGCTGCACATCGACTGGCTCGTTGAGACTCGCTGGCAGATACTGCACTTCCTCGCTTGGCTGAGAATCGTCAATCCGATACAGACCGCCGATGCGAAACCGCCTGACGGCTCTGTTCTGAGCAGAGAGACTGTCAAGAGCCTTTCGATGACGATAGAAAAAGACGGCTGTGCAGCAGATGAGGATGATCTTGACGCCTACTACAACAGCGACAATGAGCGCTATTGATGTGCTTGATGTTCCGTCTCGTTTTACGAGGCGGCGATGTTGTTGTGATTGTGATTGTGATTGTGATTGTGATTGTGGTTGTGGCTGTTGTTCGTGCTGCTGCAAAGGGATTGGACTCGCAATGACGCCTATGCTGGCGTGTAAGCCTACCACGGCAATCAGCACCATGCTATGTGACAACATTGCGATTGAACGCCTGCTCATTGTGGCGATTTGTGGCGGTGACGATGATGGTGGTGGTGGTGGTGGTGGTAACTGTGGCGTTTGCCAGAATCATGGTGGAAGTGTTGAACATGTGATCGACCTCAAATCGACTTGTGGCTTCATTTTGCGAAGTCATGTCAGCCATGCGGTAGCCAGCCAGGCCATCTGGAGGGAGCGATCGCAGCAGAGATCTCCCTTGAATAAGAAAAACGAGGAAAGGTGCTGAAGAAACGGGGGGGAGGAACGTAGGCAGTAATGGAGAGAAGTAAGAAGAGGAACGAGAGAAATAAAGAGGGTTCGAAGAATAAAGGATGACGACGAAGAAGGGATGTGGAGGGAGGGAAATGAAGGCTGTGGCCGTTCACACATAGAATCTGTGATGAATTGGTGGCCGACAATATGGCTGTTAATAACATGTCTTTGATGCAAAGCCACCAGCCAGCAGCCAGTGGCGCTAACCGAAACAACTTACTTTTTGTTGATCAGGAAAATGAGCAAGTTGAGATTGACCTTGGCCATGTCAAAGAGCGTCAGGACATCGACCTTGTTGTATTGGCTTTGCAGAAGATCTTCGAGACGCAGCTCCATCTTCTCGGGAAGCTTGACTCCCATAAAGGCAGCCTCGATTTGGAAGACTCCGGCCTCGTCTGATGAGATGATTAGCGAGATCTGGCCATATCTAGATCATGTTTTTTGGGGGGCAGGTGACTGTCGAGTTAGCGCTCGGTTCTTTGATCCTACGCCTATTACCCACAGCAGCCAAGTGCAATAACCAAGACTTACTGCTTTGTGCTGTAGTCATCTATCGAAATAAGCACACCCTTCTTGTGCAACTCGGCTGCAGAGTATTTGAACGAGCCAAACTGTGGTACTTTGCCCTCCTTCTTGAGATCGCGCATGTGGTAGTACTGTCGACTGAACAGCGGCGGCTTCTTTTGCTTGCTGAATTACACGTCGCGGATCAAAGGTAATAAGCAGTCAGTCATGGAAGCAAGCCAAAGAGTGCAAGGAAACAAAGGCATTCAAATTGTTACCCTTTCTTATTGGACAACTGGGACATGCACACATCCACGTAATCATGATAGCTCTTGTTCTGCTCGGCAAGGAATTTCGCCTTTTCGTCCAAGTTCTGCAGTGTTGTTTGCAGCGATTGGAATTCGCGGCGGCGTTGAGCGCGTCGTCGCTGTTTGTTGAGCATATCCTCAACTATACCATTCAGAATAGTTTGGTATCCATCGGCTTTGCTGGCCAGACCCGCTGCCTCGATCTTGGCCATATTCTCAAGTGCCTTGACTTTAAGCTGTGAGAATTTCATACTATTTCACACAAACCAATTGAAACACGGTCTGGTCAGCATCAGCAGGCCGTTGCCAAATAAACAGGAAATGCTATGATGTGATACAAAACAGGATTTTGATTGATTCAACGCGACGTACGTTGTGCCATCTGGATTCTGGTGCGCACTCAACAGCTGCGAGCTGCCATTTGCAGCAGCATTGCGATCCACTGTAGCGTGCGTTGTCACACTCGATGCGTCTGTGGCAACTTCGGTCGACACGCCAGACACTGTCAAGTTCAGATGACTTCCGCTCGATGACTTGTTCATTGCCGACGATGCCTCGCGCTTCCGACGCGCTTCCGCCGCCTCAAGCTCCTTCTTCATGTAGTCTGCAAATACCTTTTCCTGCGCCTCTGTCGAGGGTGCCTCGAGAATGTCGAGTAGGTTCTTTCCGACATTGATGCGAATGATCGAGATGATCATGCGTTTGGTTTCGTTGAGGAGTTGACGAAGGCGGACTTCAGCCTCGTCTTCTGTCTTTGCGAATCGATTGGTGAGCACTAGCGAGACTTCGTTGCCAGCTCCTTTGCCAGCCACGTCGCCCTTTGGCGGATCATCAAGATCCTTGAGAATCGTTCGAAGTGGATCGTCCTTTTGAGGACAGAGAGTGTCCAAGTTTGAAATCAGATTGCGATGGACTTGCACGACTTCATCTGGACTGATATAGATGATTGGCTTCTCCTGTCGGCTAGCCTCGACAAACTCATCCATGTTGAAGTATTCTTGCGCCGTGACAACCTTGACGGCTGATGAGCGCATGCAATCAATGAAACAGTATCTCTGCAGTGTAAGCATACATACTAGCAAAAAAGCCAACGGCTTCTCCCTCTCAAGACAATAGTGCTGGTAACAGTAAACAGGCAGAGTGTCTAGCGCGACTCACCTTCTTTGAGAAAGTGTTCAAACTTCTTTGCCGACATACGGATATAGTCGTTCAGGTTGGTCGCATATTGGCTTTCACCAGTGACAAATCCGCGACCGAGCGAGATCTGATGAAGCATTTTGGCAACTTCAGCCAGATTCTTGCGTTGCACAGGCGAAATCGCCGTATCAATCACGTCAAATGCTTCTGGCGCACTGCAAAGGGTAACCAAAATCAGAGGGAAGAGGGCAACAAGCAAGCCACAAATGACAGCCAAATAGGGTGAACCATTAGTGATCTATTGATTACATACTAGGTTTGGAAAGTGGACCAACTTACACGATGGCAGGATTCATGTATCGATAGTAGATCAGATTGCCGACGATCCTGTTGATTTCTTCTTCGCTCGAAGCCCCAGGGAACTTTTTCTAATGTTCGCATCCATACATAGCCCCCGATAAAAGCAATAAAGGCAGGAAGAAGCAGGAAGAAGCAAGAAACACGTCAAACGAGGCACATGGACATTTGCGGTGTGATCAAGCGCAATGCACACATGCTTTGTCAAACCTTCATATGCTCCTTCATCTGCATGGCAATGTATCTGATACCAAATGGCATCTTCTTGAGAGAGCCCATAATAGCTGCAAGGAACTTGTCCGTGATCGCTTTCAGCTTGTTCAAAACTACAACCCCCAAAAGAACAAGCATTATCCACAATCGTGTCAACCAGACGATGTTGTCAATCAAGAGTAACTGAGTATCGGAGTTGTAAAAGATGGACTGGACACTTACTCTCAACTTGAGCTGCTTGAACACTTGCATCAGCAGCCGCCTGCTGCGCTGTCACGTCATAAGGCTTGCTTGACTTTTCGCCTGTCTTGGATTCCTCCTCGCGAATCAAGTTCTTGTAGATCTGTCACAGTCACGCAGTGTCGAGATCGTCCATGATCGTTTCGATGTGCGTTAGCCAATCAATCAATCAATCAAAAGAGTTATTAGAACAGAGAGCCATAAAGAACATACCGCAACGGCGTCGGTCTCCAACTCAAGTTGGTTATCCGTCAAGACAATCTTTAAAACAGGCTGTAGCAAATCGCGCAAGAACTGACGCTCCTTTGCGCCACTGTGACCAACAACAGCATGTGCAGACCAATTGTACATATATTAGCAGGACCGTCCTCGTCTGGCTTTGGTTCGTGATCAGGGTGGGTATCACAACTAGCACGTTACAATGACGCTCACCGTGTATACTGTAAGACAAGCTTGACAAAAAACGGATTGTCGCGCCAGAAATCGTCAAGTTTAACGATATCATTCAATTCGACTTGGATAGCAGCCTGCAGCAATCGCACGCGTTGCAGAATACAAAGCATGTTCAGTGAGCCAACCACATACACAGTGATTGATTATGCAGGGAAAGGAGATCATCGGCAGCAGCTTATCACGACTCACATCAATCAAGTTGAGAAACAGATACTCTTCGCGCGTGTTTTGGGCATATCCATACAAGGTTAACACGACCTGCTCAAGGAACTTGGTCTCGTTTGCGCCAGTGGTCTTATTCATCGTGAACATGAGCCTAGAAAGATAGGTGGGATTAACCTGCAGCAGATAAAACAGCTCCTCATAGTGTTTGCGGCGCATCTTTGATTCCTTGTCGCTGCCCTTCAAGTTCCAAGTCTGGTGCTCCTTTTCAAGCAGTGCTTGCTCACTCAGCGCAGCTCGCATCTTCTTTGAAGTGTAGTGAACTACTTCTTCGAGTGAGATGCGGTTTTTAACGAGAAGTGCGATCTTGCTATCGAGTTCCGTCACATCTTGTTCGGCTTTGAGGTTCTCGCGGATTCCACGAATCACCAAACGACGCAGTTTCTGTAGATCTGTTGGTCGAACGGGGAGAAAGAGAGCAGCCGTGAGAAGAAGTGAGAATCTAAAAATGGTAACCCACACGTGATTGAAACTGGATCAATCATCTTACCAAGTTCCTCGTCAAAGTCATTGACACCATCATCAAGTAGATGGATATAGTTGTTGAGCGTTTTGACGTCAGCACCACCCTTACAGTTGACTGCAGGTCATCATTCAATATGTGCGTAAGTCGGTAGTCGTATGTTTGTTACCACGGTAAAGCGTATACTGGATGGCACTTACGTAAAGCGCGATACTGTCTCTGTGCCATGTTGCCTTTCCACCAAGCCTGGATCTTGATGACCTCTTTTTCATGGTCTTTGAGATACTTTAGTCGTGCAAGATACTCCTCGCGCTGTTTTTTGGCTTTGTACTGGGCTTGAAGCTATAACGCACATAAATGTATACATCACAACATAACAGACATCAAGACCGCAGTTTCAGTCCCAGACAAGATCTACTCTGATACTAGATAGATCCAGTTGGGTTCTGTTCCTTCCACCTTTATGACTGCTTCTTATAGTCTCACCTTTGTAAACAAGTTCTCGTTTGATCTGAATCGATTAAGCTGCTCCTTGTAAGCCTTGCGTGCAAGATACCCTTTCCACGCCGCCTGGATTTTAACGATGCTTTTTTCGTTCTTCTTGAAGTAGTCCAGACGAGATTGATATTGAGCACGTGCAAGATGTCCACGTGCGATTGCCTGGCATTTGATGATTTCCTTTGCATGCTCTTCAAGGAACAGTCGACGTTCTAAAGAGCAACAAACAGAAATAGAGCATATCAGTCAAACACAAGACGATGGCAAGAGCAGCCAGTATAAGTCATAGCTTTGATCTAATAGTACACAAAAACGACAAAGATAAGGAAATTGGGGGCGAAAATGAACAGGATCTCACGCACGTTCTTCTGGGGAGACTTCGTCCTTGAGCTCAGCAGCAAGCGTGCTTTGAATGTTGCCAAAAGCAGGCATGGCAACGGCAGCATCCTCGAGCCCCTGAGCCGTTGCATCCAACTGCTCATCTACAATCGCACCAAAAAAAGGATGACATGAATTTATAGTTGATGAGAAGCTTGAGCAATACAGGTTTTTAGAGATTTCTAAAGACGGCAATACTATTCATGCATTTCTGGTCTGACCTGTAAACTGTAACTTTCCCAGCAAGTTCTTGATCTTTGGTGTCATGCCCTTCTTTGCGAGCATATGGCTAAAGTAGCACAGTCAGCAATCGATCAGATTCAGTGGATGATCGACGCGTTTCACTCTCTCTCTCTCTCTCTCTCTGTTATTAAATTGGCAAGCAGCTATACCTGAGCGCATGAATGCAGTAAATCACTTTTGGAATGTTTTTCTTGTCATACAGATCCGTGAGTTCAAAGAAGAAAACCTCGGGCAGGCCAACATTGTGCATAGCTGTGAAGAGATAGTTGATGTTGTCCGAATGACGAAATTGAAGCTTGGATGTATCCTAGTGGGTATCATATTTCCACGCGTGCATATATTTATCGATTGATAAGTCCTTCTTTTAACCATGCTGTCTCTGTGTTTGTAATCAGGATACAGGCAGGCAACCAAGCCAACCAACCAACCAACCTCAAAGATACGCTTGACAACATCGGGTTGGAACGATTTTGCGAGTCGCGCTAGCACGATACCGTTACGAAGATGCTCTTCGAGTTGGTCGATAGGCGGAATCTGTTCGCCCGTACAGTTTTCGATCCATCTGTATCACGCGAAAACAAGCAATCGATCCTGTCAGATATGCATTCAGAGCTGATACTGTATACTTGCGCGCAATATCCATTTTCAACACATGGACGAGTCCCTGCAAGCCCGAGAGTCCTGCAAGCCCAAACGCGACACGACAGAATACAAGGCTCTTGGCTCTTACTCTTTGGCTTCGCCAATATGACATAGATACTCGTAAGCCTGGAGCTTTTTCGCTCCAGCTCCATCCAGTTGCCATCGCGCTGCCCGTTATCATCGTGCTTCTTCAGCTTGACGCGTCCATGAAGTCCTATTGAAGCAATTAGGCATCAACACAAACAGCCAAATAACAGAACCTAAGAGCGCCAAGCGTGCTTCGATGGCGAAAGTGGGGTATCAATGGCAGCAGGACAAAGCCACTGCATCGATCCTCTGTTGGCCTTGCAACAGACGCATGCACTCTCCTGCCCTTCCCCGCATGAGTGTTTGGCGCGCGTTGTATTGCATCGAAGCGCCGTGCGCTGTCGCGTGCAGATACACAAACAAAGCCGTCTCATCTGCAACACATCTGGCTGCGATAAAATTGCGTCCCACAAACATGACTCTGGGACGCAGCTTACAAGCAAGACCTGATGCGAACACAGTTGACAGTGTTGATACGAGCAGCCAGAGGGCAGGGGAGGTGGCAGCAGGTGCTTGCGACGGCATGCGAATAAACAGCCCCAGACAGACTGCTGTAGATCGAGTGTGTATTCCGTTCAATGCAAGCACGGTTGTTGTTGTTGTTGTTGTTGTTGTTGCTTTTACTGCTGCTTGCAGGATGCCAGTCATCGAAGATAGCAACTGCGACCATCTGTCTGGCTGAGGGAGTATGAGTATTTACCATGAATGTCCTCGCCGTCTGGAGGCGCTGTTGCGTGCGGGTCGTGTGACATTGAACTGTGGAACGAAGTTGGAGGAGGGAGGGAGGTGTTTGGCTGGGGATTGATTGCGAGGGACAATGCAGATGGTTTTTGTGCGAGATTAGCTTCATTCAAAAGTCAATTGCTGCTTGGGAGTTGGGGATTGGGTTCGCTTCACACATCCATCGATTCATCGAACTACATCGCATCGCATTGCATCCATCTACTGGTCAGCTCATTCGCTTGGCTGCGGAATAATAGCAATCTTATCGGATATCATCCGGTACTTTGTTGTGGTTAGTTGCAAAAAGCGTGCATACAGGTACGATCGAGACTGGCATGCAACATGAAGCAGTGGGCCGAGTCAGTTTCCAGACACAAGATTTCAAACAGCAGCATGTATGTAAAGAGTTACAGATGTAGAGAACCAGTTTGCGGGTTACCTCGAACTCATTAAATGTTTCCTTGTGGTGGAACCAGGCATGTGCGAATATGCGGTACAGCCTTCGGGCAATGTTGTGCATGTGCTTGACTGACGGCTCAGGCACGGCCATGCGCGAGGGAAACAGCTTCGACAGGTTCAGCAGAGCAGTGGCGCCGTCGATGGTATGGGCAATGTAGTCGATGGCTGGACAGCCCTGTGGCGCCGTGTGGGCCGCACACAGATACAGCCACTCGCCAGCCTTCATCTCTGGGCACGAGTCGACCGTGCACTCGCTCTCAAGCGCAATCAGAAGACCATTCAGCTCGAGACAGATCTGTCTGCGATTGATACACACATAGCATGAACTGCTTTTCAGCTGGGATTCTGGCGTGTCGAGCAGCGGGTTGGATTGTAATAAAAGGAGCATCGGGGATTCCGACGAGCAGGTCTGGGGGAGAGAGAGTGAGTGAGCGAGGGGTGTGCTACCTGAGATGCTCATACTGCCAGACCAGATCGTCAAGGCCTTCCGGAAGTGCCAGGATAGCGTCGATATCGCTGCGATCGGAGCGAATGCGAGCTTGCAGATGCAGCTGGGCGGACAAGGTTGAGTTTGTGTTGGCGAAGGCGGCGTGCTCGCGCCAACCCTCGCACCAGTCCTGCTCCCGCACTCCGCGGCAGTTGCGCATGCGTACGCTCATGGCTGTCGTTTTGGCTGTCGTTTTGGCTGTCGTTTTGGCTGTCGTTGTCGGTGTCACAAGGCTTCGTTGGTTCTTGGTTCTTGGTTCTTGGTCTGGATGATATGTTCAGTTTGTGGTTGAAGAACCCCAAAAACTTGCCGGAACCCCAAAACCACAAGCATTCATTCGTTGGGTTCATATGATCTTGCCAGATCCAGCTTCGAGAACAGACGCTTTACTTGACTAGTCACTCTGTTGCTGTTGTCCATCAGCCAGCAGCGCCACTTATCAGAGCATTTTGGCTTGCCGCATCCACAGATGTATTGGTTGATTCAACATGCAATCGCAATCGAGATTGACAGCAGCAGCGATGCCAGCATCTTGGTACTTGGAATGATGCAAAGGTGCAAGGCAGATCAAGCAAAGCACCATAGATTGGGCTGAATGTGTGAGCTGAGAGCATAGTCGCAATCACAAGCTTTGATCTGCCAAGACACTTTGTTTGACCAGCTAATATTGAAACCAGATTGCGCGAGTCTGTTGTATCGCCATAGCTTCAGTTGTGACGTCAGTTGCAGCATCGCTCTTGTTCTGAACAGTCGAGACAGCGGTGATAGTAGTAGCGACAGGGGCAGCGACAGTAACAGAGCCTTGAGAATGAGCAACCGAGTGGACGATGCAGCGACCACCGCAGTGGATGAGAATGCAGAGCGAGCGTATGAATGGCTGTCGCGGGTGATGGGTTCAGGCGAGAGCGAGGTTGATAGCGAGAATGACGCAAGTGCACGGGTGACGCTCACGTTTGCGCAGACGCTGGATGGATTCATTGGCTTCGGAGAGCAGAATGCTCAGAGTGTTGTTCCGCTGCAGCCACTGCAGCTGTCTGGAACAGAAGCCTTCGCAGTGACGCATGCACTGCGCGCCACCCACGACGGCATACTGGTGGGTGTCCGCACTGTAGCGCGCGACAACCCGTCGCTGACTGTCCGTCGAGTGCCGTATGGCCCGCCGCCTGCTCGCTCCCGTCCACCGTCACAGCCGAGACCTATCGTGCTCGACTCGCATCTGCATCTGTCCATCAACGCGTCCATCTTAACCCGCAATCCAATCGTCCTCACCATCAAGCATCGTCCAGTCTCCACCCCAGACAATCAGCTTCTCGTTCAAGATGCTGCCACATGGAAGATCCTCGAAGATGCTGGCGCTACAATCGTCACCGTGCCTGCTGACTCAAATGGCCGCGTCTCGCTTCCTGCTGCTCTGAAGATCCTCAAGCAGCAATATGCCATCCGCTCCGTGATGATCGAGGGTGGTGCCGGTGTCATCCAGGAATGTCTCTCGAACCCGCTCGTACCAATCGCACATCTGATCGTTACCATCGCCCCTTTCTATCTCGGCCATGGCGTCCATGCTACTGCTGGCTACATTCCTGCGTCAACCACCACTAATACTTCCTCTCTTGTCAGTCTGAAGATGCCGCCCCTTTCAAACGTAACCTTTACTCAGTTTGGCAAGGACATGCTCTTGCATGCCACCGTGCAAAAAACTCGCTGAAATCTAAACTAAGAACGCAATAAACCAAGCTACTTTTTATGATTATGTTCATGATGATGCAACTGTAGCTCTGGGAACGGAGATTTCGGCTGTCACGAAGATGTAGATCCAGCAGAAGCCTCTCAAGTATGTGTTGCTGTGTGGCTCTTTTAGCTGTTGTGACGATGAGAGCCCTGCCGCACCACGGCCAATGTCATCGTGATCTCCTGTATATCGCGCTCGAGCACGCCTGACCAGTTTTCCACATCGCCCAGCGTCTTGAGCGATGCATTAAACTGATCAACAAGCTCAAGCCACTGCTGCGTCTGTGAATGGTAGATCCCAAGCTGTGTCTGCAGCCGCTTCGCATCCATCTCAATCTGCTTCTCGTTCAAGAATACTTGCGAAACGCTGTGGGTGTGGCAAGGGGTTTACACACGATGTTGCTGTCAGAGGTTGCTATTCGACAGAAATGATCATACAGTGCTTCGACTTGACTAGGCAAGATCCAGTCGTCTGCTTTTGTGACCCACCTTGCATTGTTTGCGTTGGAGACAAGCTCGGTCAGTGACTTGAGCGTCCGCTTTTCTGTATACACATCCATATCCAGCTGTCGTTAGCCAACCAACCGTCCATCATGCAGACGGCATCCTGGAACCGAGCACAGACGGTGGTGCTTGCCTGACAAACTCCCGAGACTGGTCGTTCCTGCCGCTGCTGCTGTCTGCGCCTGGTGCTGCTTCAACCGCCGAGCAAGCATTGACACCTGGATTGATTATGCTTTCAGGGAAACCCTCAAGGCTGCGATTTCAGAGCGAGATCTCGAGCGAAAACTGCGAATACGACAACGACAAAAGATCATTCCAGCTGTATGACCATTGGACCAGCTGGTTTCATGTAGATAGCAGCGAGTATGGCAGCAGGATGCTTTGCAATCACGACTGGTTTGTTGAGGTCGATCCAGGCTGGAAAAGGGAGGAAGCGGGACAATGTCGAAGCAAGTGGCCCATGTGCAGATGTTGATGTACCAATCGATATCTGATCTGCTGCATCTGAAATCAAGATGAACAGCGAGTGGCTGTTCCCAAAGAGTCGCGCTTGGCCAGATGCTGCACGACAGCCATGTGCAGTGGCGCACGCTCTTTGGCTGCCATGTTTTGCTGTTGATTTGTCAGTTGACCAAAAGAAAAAAAGTATTGTTACACAGCCATAATTCCTACTAAACTGCCCCGCTGAAAATGCAATAAACCGCAGTCCTTAGGGAGCACAACAACCCTGGCTCCACACAGCCAAT
>JH392993.1:37792-49895 GCA_000235945.1 Homolaphlyctis polyrhiza JEL 142
ACACAAGATGGGCCACCTTCATCAGATGCCAAGACTGTCAAGAAGCCGACACGCAAGCGCCAAGTTGATGCATCCAGACCACCCAACACCAAATCCAAGCGAGTGCGAGTGGTAGGCGTGGTTGTGGCAACTCAACAACAACAACAACAACAACAATAACAACAAGAGGAAACTCAACCCCCGAACTCACAGTAACGTGTGGTTGAAAGTAATTTAGGTAAGTGCATTGCTTTGTGTCGCCAACATGCCAACTTGTGCAGATGGGCTTGGGATGCTGACGATAGTCGCTTGTGTGATTTATTAAAGGACCGTCGATTTATCAGTACCCCAAATGCATCAGATTAGCTTTTCCATCATGCCACTCCCAACCATCTCTCGCTCTCTGGATCAATGTCTGCAAGCATTCAACTCATCCAGGGCAGATATAGAGATGTGTTCAAGACACACCAATCGGACTGTAAGCTTTCATGTTTCCGAGAACGTTTTATTTGACTGCTCACTACAAACCAATGTGGCTGAGAGGCGATATCTGAAAATGAAGGATGCTGTCTTTTTGTATCAAGGGGAGCAGGGAGCAAAGGAGGAATGGGTGGTGGGAAAGTTGCAAATCAAACAGCTCAAAGAGCTCTACTCAATCACAGTGATCAGAGTGCCGTTGTATGTCCTGCAAAGCCATCATGACATCGAGAACGCAGACATGAATGAAAACAGTGTCGATCAGTTAGAATCCATTCAAGTAGCCTGCAGTACAATGCCCAGACACAAACACGATAGTCTCAGAATGACACTTACAGTTTCTCGAGATTGGGCAGCGTCGGCTTTGTAATGACACCTTCAAGCTTGGGATTGTTTTGCAGTGCACTGATTGGCAGGATCGCAAACAGGCATTGAGATATTGTCAGATTGATCCAATTCTGAGTCTCGACATTATCAAGATATAGCACGAGATGCTCGACTTACAGCAGCGACAGGTTGTCTAGCGCGCTTAGCGACGACGGCACGCTGCCAGTCAGCTTGTTGTTGTTGAGTCGCCTGACGATTGCATATACAATAGAAAGAGCAACAGTAATAGCTTGTTAGAGTGTGTGCGCATATATACCCAGATTGGCACAAGAGCATCCAGTATCATATCGATTGACTTACAGCACTCGCAGCTCTTTGAGGTTGCCGATATCATGCAGGATGGGTCCCGTCAGCTTGTTGTTTCGCAGCGACCTTGTAATCAACACACACACACACACACACACATCACAATCATCGTTGTACGGCAATAGATTTAGTCAGAATATCGCTGTGATCAACATAATGCAGTCAAGAAATACTTACAAGGTCTCCAGATATGTCAGCTTGTAAAGCGCTGGAGGAATCGGTCCAGCGAGTTCACAAAACTCAAGGGATCTAATCAGACACAGGATCATAGTATTCGTGTATGAAGACGCATCAGCCACCAGGTCAAGCAAAGATGCCTCAATCAAATACACAGGCCAAAAGCTTAAACTTACAGACTCGTCATGCGTCCTTGATCATTCAGAACGAAATCTGTTTCACGAAGCGTGTATGTTGGGAATGCTGCAGACACTATCTGGACATCAGAAGGCTGTGGCGGCTGCTGCTGCTGCTGCTGTTGTTGTTGTTGTTGCTGTTGCTGTTGCTGCGATGCTTGCAGATCAGCTGCGGCAGGCATAGGCATCGCACCGCCTGAGGGAGGTGCAGACATTGGTGGCGGAGGAGGCGAAGCAGCAGTGCTGGGAGCCGATGGGAATCTAGACGGAGATGCCGGCGGAGGCGGCATTGGCGGGGCAGGGCCGCTGCTGTCAGTATCGCTTGGAGGCTGTGCTTTCCGTGGCGCTGGAGGTGCAGATGAAGACGGAAATGCTGAACCTTTTGCCCCTTCCTGGCGTTCCTGCTTAAGCTTTTAGCATCCAGCCAGGCTTGTTAGTGGTCACGGGAATAATATACCAGTCAAGCAAATGATGATCAAGCACAACAAACCTGATTCTCAAGCTCTGTGTGACGCTTAATGAACAAATCGGTAGTGGTGTTTTGGCCAGTAACTCCTTCGCCTACTTCTAATTCCGAGTCATCTTCATCATCATTTTCCTCTTCGTCTGAGCGATTGGTAATATAAGCCGGGATACCAGCTTCTTCAGCTTCTACTCCTTCAGTCAAGAAATCAGCAATAGTGGGATCAGCAAAAGCGGCTATGGTATATTCAACATTCACAAATCACGATCACCATCATGCCCACACTTACTAGGACGATCACTATAGCGGCTCTTATAAAGTTCGGGATCAAGTTCAGGATAACGCACAGTATCACGCTGAGTATCACGCTCACGAGAGCGAGAGCGTTCACGATCGGTTTGACGATCACTTTGACGATCACTTTCACGATAACGAGCACGATAACTGCCAGTAGAACGTTCAGGATCAAGCTCAGGAACACGCTCACTCTCACGATCACGATCACGATCACGATCACGATCACGATCACGATCACGGTTACGACGACCGCCACGAGAAGTATCAGCAGTGTAATTACTTTCAAGCCTATCTTCGAAGTCATTGCGACGCTCGCTGACTTGCTCCGACCGTTCAGCGTCCTCCGTATCTGCAGAGGACATACCATATTCCTTGGGCACATCGCTACTTGCCTGAGTTTTCAATTTAGCGTAGAATTCTGACGGAGGGCTGCTAGGCACATAGTACTGCCTTTGCAATTTGTGACTCTTTATATCTTCATGGCTAGATCCGCTTTCAGTCATTTTAGTATATCGAGTCTCATTTGTGTCGTATTCAGTCGAGACACGGACCGTACTATCAGAAGTCGATACAAATGAGGATCCTTTGCTCGGAGGAACCTGCACGTATGGTGACGCAGACGACGCTGGCTTCTGGTTCTTATGCTGCGGAGTTTCTGAAGATTTTGTCTATAAATCGCATACACACACATACACACACAAACAGACATCACCAATTCAACAAATCAGTGTTAGTTCATCAACACAATCTAGATGATCAAGCATAAAGCAGCCCAGGAAAAAGGCGAATACTCAACGAATACATTTCGGACGCCATCAACTAGATTTCCAAATGGATTTACGCGTCTGCTTTTGCGAGCATAAGAAACTGCACTCGAAAGCACGTCGGATTTGTCTTCAAGCATTTGGAGCTGCTCCCCTCGCCGCAAAGCAGATTCGATATTTGATTCGATTATTGCTGTAGTCTCGTCAATACTGGCCTTTATCAGGGCTTCTTGTTCAGTTGGAGCTGTCGAGTCATTGATCTCGAATTTCGGTGGCGCGACGTCAATTACTTGCTGGGCAGGCTTATCCGAATGATCCGCCTGTGGAGCACCTGAAAATGCCGCCATCTTTTCAAGAAGCAGATGGCGGAGGAGTGCCTGCTGCTGCTCAACTGTCATCGTGTTCAGCACTGCAGACAATCCATAAATACAACGCATTAGTTCATACTGATCATGCATGGTTGTCAGCTATTCAGATTCGCTTCGACTATTTTACCGGTATCAACGTGAGTTGCAGGAGTGGACGAGACTGCTGACACTGATGTAGCAGAAGTGGTGATTGAGCGCGGTTTGGAGGCATAAGCACTGTCGACCTTGGACGCAGTCAACTTGAGCGAATCCAGATATTGCTGGACACCGAGTGGCGCAGACGTGTCCGTGATAAGCACATGCGTGCCGCTCGGCGAGATTGGCGTCAGTCGCTTCAGAATCTCCTTGAAGGTTGGTCGCTGCTGAGGCTGGTTTCGCCAGCAGTCTTCGACAATCTTCCACAGTCCTGGATCGGTCACAGCGCTTGGTCGCGATGGGCGTTCGCCATTGCGAATCCACTCTCGGACAACATCGTCTTGACGCTCTAGTGGAAACGGAGGCAGACCCGTGATAATCTCATATGCGGTCATTGCAAACGAGAACACATCAGACTGCGTCGTTGCACGGTTGCCTGGTGTGTATCGCTCGGGTGCAATCCATCGCACAGCACCCTTTCCCTCGGCCACCTTGCTGCTGGTCTGCGACGCCGTCTTGATCGACGAGAGACCAAAGTCTGTGATACGGACCTGTCCGTCAAACCCTGCAAACAGCCAACCAGCCAGCAATCCATCACCACCACACACATCAGTACCGGTACTTGTCTAAACATCCTAGGACGAGAATATGCAGACAATCAGCTTGATAGCCTTACCAATCAGTATATTGTTTGCCTTGAGATCGCCGTGAATGACCTCCTTCTCATGCAGATACTTCATGCCACGGGCAATTCCAAGGATAAACTGAGTGCGTGTGCCAATATCCACATGATCGCCCACTCTTTGCAGATAAGTTGCCAAGTCACAGTGCATCAGATCCAGCACAATGAATGGCCGTTCAGGGTCAAGACACACACGCCACAGCTTGAGCACATTGGGGTGGTGCAGCGGATGCCAGATTTCGGCTTCGGCTTCAATGAGCTTGACGGCAGCAGGCCCGCTCGAAAACACAACCTTGACAGCATACTTGCTTCCCTCCCACTCGGCTTTGAAAATCTCGCCAAAGCTTCCTTTGCCAAGTGAGGAGTCGTAATCAATGGTGATGTCATCCATTTCGATAGACCATACGTTTTTCGACGAGAGGCCGCGGCCAGAGGTGAGCGACTTGAGGCGCTGAGTGTTGGTTGCAAGTACACCCTTATCGTCATCGACTTCCAGGCCTTGAGTAACTCGCAGCACTTCGACGAGGAGATCCTGCTGGTCAAGTGCGATGGAGACTTGCAGACTCTGCAACGTGGCGAGGAGAGGAGAGGAAAGGAAACCAGAGACATCGAGTCAGCAATCGGCTGTGGCGGTGCACACTTGGATATCCCAACAGGCACCAACAGCGAGGCAGTCGGCAGAGAGCAGGCAGACAGCAATCAGCACACCTGGCCAATGATAGTCAGCTGGCGGTCAAACTCTTTGATCTGGTCGGCGATGCTTGAAGCACTGAGCGCCTCTCTGGTCGTTTGAAAGAAGCGCACAACTCGCTTGGGTTGCTGCGGCGCTGCGTTGATGCCGTTGGTGACAAACTCCTTGATGTTGTCCAGCAGCTTGCAGATGCTGGCAGCATACTCTTGAGTCAGGTTCTTGCGGCCCTTGCTGAGTGCCAGAAACAGCAGAGCGATGCGCTGCGAGAGCAGCAGCATTTCTTCCTTGTTGGACTTCATTGTGTCGATGGCCTCGCAGATGGCGTTGTAGGTGTCCATGGCCGCAGACATGAATGGCACGGCGCTTAGCAGAGCAGCAACTGGCGGGCTCGTGAGGATGTCTGAGACCAAGCCTGCGGCCGTGACCACATTGTTGGCGATCCTCTGGACTATTCTCATCCTCTGCGGCAGGTGCTTCGATTGTGCTCGCAAGCTTGCAAGGTTTCAGCAGCAAACCCTTCTGTTTTGTCAGATGATTTCATCACCGCCACACTTCATTCCTCGGTGAACTTGGGTTGGCTGTCATAGCGTTCCTTGAGGATCGCCTGGCGGCCGCGATACTGATCGCTCAGCGTCTTCATGCGTTTCAGGAAGTGCGCTTCCTTGTACTCCTGCTCGTGCTTCTTCTCCCAGCCATATCCCCAAACCTCAGTTCTGCCAGATTGAATGTGGGTCAGCGTTTCACATCGGTATTGCATGAGCTTTCGTCTGGAAGCTGTTCTTACCGTTTCGGGAACAGAATGAACATATCCTTGAGCGTGCGCTCCAGGTGGAATCTGAACTTGTGAACATCAGACTCTGTCGAGCTTTTCTTGCCCGAGATGGAGAACTTGAGCTTGTCCTTGGAAATGGCATAGTTTATGCCATAGCCCTCTGGCACAACAGGACCGAATCCGCCAACAAAGTGCTCGCCAGGGGACATGTTGCTGGTCGATAGCTTGAAATACATGGATTTTATGAATGCTGGGTCTTTGAACATGGATGGCTTATCCTTGTCCTCGTCTCGCATCATAGCGCGGAGACCAAGCAAATGGCGATCGACGCCACGGCCGCTGGCAGCAAGCTTCATGTAGCCGGTTTGGGCAGCAATCGCTTTCGCAAACAGCGCACGCTTTTCATCATACTACTCGCCATCACATTTGAGTCTCAGCATATCTGCTGGATCGTATCGCAAGAAACCAAATCATGCAAGGTCTTCAAGCTTACCAGAACCTCATCATCATCAAACGATTTGATGAATGCAAGCGACTCGGACGACAGACTGCGACCTGTTTCAGTTCGACCGTGCTTGAAGGCACGCGTCGATGCAGTCTCATAGACAGCAGTGGCTTTTTGGTGATAGCGGTAGTATGTGAGCTGCAGTGCAATCTGGACATATGCATCAGGGCTAGTCTTTGCGACTTCCTTGATGTAGCGCGATCCATACAGATCCGTCTGTAGAATAACGCTTTCGGTGTCCTTGATCAGTGCGATCGCTGTTCGCTCTGCCTCAGTCATCAAGTCTTGGATCTCGGAATCGATCACCCACTTGAGTTTCACGGGAGGTGGAAGTGGTGGATTCGCGATAGCATTCTCTGGATCCGATGCAGGCTCACTAAAAGTGTTTCAAAGCGATCATTAGTATTCGGGACAGTTTGCATATAGGTCGCAGTCGGTGGCTTACTTTGCGACGATATAAGACATCATGTTGCCAGGGACAACGGCATCTGCTGGAGTATGCTAGATGGGTCAAACAAAGCAGGTTGCTGTCAGTTCGGCTGCACCCGGAATCCAGGCATACGCACGGTAGATTGCGGTCAAAACACACCTCGCCATTGACACCGGCCTGGCCGTTGGAAGCGACAATAAAAGAGATGGCTTTGTCGAACCAGCGATTGTTGCCTGTATAGTTGTGGAAGATCTGGTGGTGCGAAGCGTTGATGTTATAGTGGCTGGAGCGGTCGTCCAAGCAAAGAGCAAAGAGTGCATCGTTGATTGCGTCAAAGCTTGCAATGTTGGTTGGACTCAGTTCGCGCATCTTGGAGTATGCCTTGAACCACTTGTCGCGATGACCGGCAGTAAGAATGCCAACTGCAGGCTGGGCTTCCGATTCAAGACTGTCCCTGCCAACAGCAAAGAGCTGTCTGTTTACAACAAGTAGATTCGGTGACTATCAGATGCAAGTTTCAATCTGAGTGTAGTGTGGTGCAAGACAATCTTGCAGCTTACCTCTCGATTTCCTGCAACGGGACTCGAGTGCCATCTGGCTGGAACACATCGACCTTGTAGATCTGATTTTTAGTCAGAACAATAATGTGCTTTGCGGTGGCTGGGTGCAGGCTGCGGATCTTATCGCCCGGTGATCCTGGGATGCGAGTTGTGCCAAACATGTTCTTGTACTGGTTCATGCAAAGCGGAGTGTCCTTTGCATATTCAGGAGGTAGGCGCTCGCTATCAATGAGCTCTTTATAGTTGATAGCATTTGAGATGATGCCGGCAGCACGCTTGATCTGGAATGCGGTCAAGACCTCGCGAGGCGGCGGCTTACGCAGCAGATCCTTTGGCTGATCGGGATGATTCGAGAACTGGCACCACCAGTTGACGTTGATGAGGGATGGCTCGCGCCACTCGAGATAGGCTTTGTTGAGCCAGATGTCTTCGAGCCACGAGTTCTGTAACGAGCCGGCATTGCGTTATAAGCAGCAGTCGATGATCGGCATTCACGTGCAATCATCAAGCGGCAGTCAGCAGTTAGTTGTCAGCCATTTGAGATCAACATCGTCAATACAAACGAGAGTGCGAGACTTACAGGCTGCTGAGCGGCATAGTCGACCAGTCGCTGCTGCAGCACGGGACCAAGACCTTCAGGCGAGATAAACTGGCGCACAGCTTCTTCGGTCGCAGCATATTCGGCATCGTCCAGAAGAGGACGGCAGGAAGCCAGATACGTTGCTGCTGTTGCCTCGAGTGACGGCAATGGCAGCCGTGGCAGGCGGTCCTGGTTGCCAAACGTACGCTGCACCCGCGTGGTTGCTTGAGTCGACATTGTGCGTTGCTGCTGCTGTCGCTGCTGATGCAGAGTCAGCTCACTTGGTCTTGTTGCTGTGGTTGCTCTGGCTGTTGCGGTTGTGCAGAGAGAATCACGAGCAAGAGTCTGCATGGGACTTGCAGCCGCGAGCCTGCAGCACTGTGATGGTTAGACTATAGACTCGCTGTGTGGCAGGATAGAGAGCAGTAGGCAGCGCTCTTTGAACAGATAGATGCAGATGCAGATGCGACGGCACCTTGAGGCAGCAGCCGCGCATGGTCTCGCTCGCAGCAACGAGCCAGCGAGTGATCTGCGAAGCATTTGTGTTTGTTCTGTGGGAAACGACAAAATGTTCTGTTCTTCTCTGCTCTCTTCTTCGCTCTGCCATTGGTCTGTGAGCTGCCACTAATGCCATTCTGCTTGCACCTGCTTCGACCTAGCTGCTTATATCTTGGCTTCTAGAAAGAGAGCACATCCACTTGGCAGCTTCTCAAGCAATGTATCTCGACAACTGAGCTTTTGCTATGCTGCTTCCAACTCAAACACTCTCATATCAATACACATGCACAGAATCTGATCGACGATAATATAACTGCCGACTGATCAACTAATTTGGGTTTAATCTGCTTATAATGAGGAGGCGTACTGTGCACTGCACTGCACTCAAATGCAATCACTCTTCAGCTGTCTTGATGTACTTGTGGCGAATGTCCTTCCACTGGCGCTGTGTTACGCAAACAGATCCACACAATCGATCGGTTGGAGTAATCCAAGCAGCCAGAGATATAATTGGTCAGCAACAGTAGAGACAGAACTGCAGAGCGTGCTTTGTAAAGAGACATTAGCAACTTACGCCTTGGTTTGCGTAGTCCCACAACTTGTTGGAGAAGCCGTCGAATGCAACGTCGAGCACAAACGCAGAGGCGAAAATGGTGACAAGGAACGACGAGCTTCGCTTGAAGAAAACTGTATATGAACCAGCAGCAGAAGACACAGGACAGAGGACGGAATGGTCCAGAACAGTCAGCGATGGGTGCGCAGGTATCAGCGGTAGTGTTGTAGTGCGCAGCATCCACTCTGTAGCGTGCTGTGTATGCGCCGATGCCATGCGTCGCTGGCTGGCACGCACGCACGCTGGCGGCTGCAGACGCAACTTTGTGATGGCGAGTTGTTGGTCTGCTGGGTAGCAGCACACAGCGGCAGCAGGCTGCGTGGCTGGCATTGTCGCTGGAATGTGCTACTGCTACTGCTGCTGTATTGGCTGCATGCCAACTGGCATGCCATGCGACAGGTTTGTGGCTGACAGCTCAGGCTGTACATGGGAGCAGTTGCGGCGTACCGTTGTAGACAGACTTCTGCAGCGACATGGTGTGATTTGTTGCAATGTGAGGAAAAGCCGAGTTGCCAACCCACAACTCAATTCCATCGATCGAACATGGCATCTGGAATACAAGGAACATCTGGAGCATCAGGAGCATCTGGGAGCAGCAACGGCGTTAGGGAATATCTTGGTGACGCTTCGACTTTATCTTGGATGCTACTGAATCGAGTGGCATCGGAACTAACTCGACACTTTGGGTTCTATCCACAACACAGACCAATCTGGTGTCAGTCACCATATTTCAGGACTTGTTTGCGCGCTGCTGGATCTCAAGCCACAGGATCCAATGACGTTTGCTTCAGAGTAGTATGTCAAACCCAGTAGCATTGTACTACAACTCATCTCCCACTTCCTTCTAATGTGCCAGTTGCATGTTTGTAATAACTGCAACGCAAAGCTTCTTCAACGCAGCACACGGCACGGCAACTATATATCGAGCTTACAAGCAGATTGCATCGGCAGACTGGAAACAGCCAAACATAACAGAGACGCTTGGCAAAGCATTCGAAACGCTTGCACAGCCAGGTATGCAACCAACACTGATGTCTGTCGTGAATGCCTTTGACGCAATAGCAAGATCTGACTGCTTTGTCAATTGCAATATGGGTCAATCAGGACGCGGATTGCGTGCCAAAGACTTTCTTTCCTTCCTCTCATTCTTTTGTGTGTAAGAAGCACAATCGATCAGGGTACTAGCTTGATACAGAGTTCATCTAACATATCTGTCAAACAGTGGCTTCGACCGCATACGATCGTCGCTCGCCAAACTTGCAAGCATGCATCTCGATCGCGACGAGCTGCTTACCTTTGAGGACTTTACTCAATTGGTTCTCCTTCATGTATTCACAGAGCTGATTGTTAAGCGACTCAAGAAGCATTTTGCAACAGCATTTCCTTCAAAAACCATCCCACTGCAGGAATATCACGATATTCTAGTCAGCGAATTGATGCTCGACCATCATGACTCGTGAGTTGACTCGGTTCTATCATGCAACGCACTGATTTCACTCTGCAGGATTTGTCGCTTATCTCATCGCTTGGTTGTGGCTGATCGATAGGCTGCTCGATATTCGCAAACGGTTATGTGCTGCACTCGTGCGCACCAGCAACAGCAACACAGATACAGAGGGTGTGGACCAACTGATCTCGCAGATATCGCACAGGGATTCGCCATCAACCCTCAAGTCCTTTGATGATCTCATTGTCGATATTTCCACGCAGTTGCTCAAGTTCTGAAGATTGCCAAACAGCAACAGCAACAGCAACAAAAAACAAAAACCGCCAATATGGTCAATGAACTGGATCCATCAACCAACGAGCAGGCGTTTGTAAATAAGGTTATATCAGAGGGTCTCCGCACTGACGGCAGAGCTTCGAATAGCATCCGTCCAGTCAGGATATCGCTTGGTCCTCAGCTCGGCTTTGCACAAGTGCAGCTGGGCAAGACGAGGTGAGAAACCATCAACTGGCAGCGACAATCATCGCACTCCACTCTACGGCCGATCGTCGACATCCCACATCGCATTCTGCCGTGCATGAGCTGAGCCTCTTTGCTTGAACGCAGAGTCATTGCGAATGTATCATGCGAGATTGTGCGGCCATCGGCAGGAAGTCCGACAGACGGCACACTCGTGTTCAAGACAGTGTTTAGTTCGATGGCTGCTCCAGAGTTTGAAGGCGACAGGATGTCAGAAACAGAGATGATGACCAGCCGCATGCTCGAGAAGGCGCTGCGACGTGCTCGCGCGGTTGATACCGAGGGTCTCTGTATCGTAGCAGGCGAAAAGGTTCATACTTTGACCATCGCGTCTCGTTGATTATCTACTGCACATTCAGCCTTGATCTTGCTTGTGCTGATCTGGATGCTTTGTGTACTTGACTGATTGGCTGAATTCGTGCTATTGGCGGCGATGATAAAAGGTGTGGGCGATTTGCATCGATATCCGGGTACTGGACCATGATGGAAACATTCTCGATTGTGCATGCATTGCAGCCATGTCTGCACTCATGCATTTCAAGCGTCCAGATGTGACAGTCACTGGCGACGATATCACGATTGTGAGTTTCTGCAAGACTTGCAAGCATCAATTTCTCTCTCGTGCTGCCTACTCGATTCATATATCAACTGCAGACCATCTGACTGTGATATATGCCATGTCCGAATATGCGCGACAACTGATCTGCGATCACTAGCATCCTGCAGAAGAAAAGTCGCCGATTCCATTGAGTGTGCATCACATCCCAATCTGCGTCAGCTTCGCATTCTTCAATAAGGGGTAATCTCTCTGTCCATCGCCAAAGTCGCTCCTTGCATCTATACAGACTCTTCTTAAAATAGCTGTATACGAGTGGAGAACTCTTGATACTGATGTCTATTAATCTGTTGTTGTTACTTTGAATGCACTCAGCGAGCATCAGGTCATTGATCCCTCGTTGATCGAGGAGCAGGTCATGGAAGGCGGCTTGACAGTTGTCGCCAATATTCACAGAGAAGTCTGTGCGCTCAACAAGGCTGGTGGCACTCTCATCACGGCAGACCAGATGATGAACTGTGCAAACATCGCCATTGTCAAGGCCACAGAAATCACACAGCTGATTCGCGAAGCCATTCTCGAGGTGAGCTTGCAATTAATCTGTTGGAGAGATGTGGGACTGCAAACAATACCAGTCAAGCCGTCCGCATCTTGTTCATCTCCCGCTTGTCAAGTGTTGATGTGAAGTATCATGAGCATTCTGATTGGATTCTGTGAGATT
>JH392994.1:0-15177 GCA_000235945.1 Homolaphlyctis polyrhiza JEL 142
TTTTTTCCATAGCAACTGATGGTATGAAATCGACCCGAACCCTATTTGTGTGGCTGCAGTGCTAAATCACATAGCAGTTGGAGCAAATTCCTCTGAACAAGGCTTTTGCGAGATAGCAACGCAAGATAGCAGCTACATTGAACCCATTCCCAACATCAGCAAGTAATGAATATGTTTTTGAATGGGTCCTCAACGTGTCTGATAGCACTGAAACGTCTTGCAGGGCCGAATGCCACGGACACTCTTGATAGTCGATGTGGCGTGTGGTTTTGTGTTTTCGGGTGCTTGCTGTTTCGATTCACTGCGGGATCACAGAATCAGCCACAGCTGTCTATGATGTACTTAGATGGCGCTGCTGCTGCGCCTCGGAATATTCAGGCAGCGGTAGGATGCGCCTTTGGACGGGTGACCATGCACCACGTACCGTGCGCCATGCACAAGCATCATGCAGGTCTGACGGAACGATTGCTGAACTGACAAGTTCGGCCGAGATTTGAGGCGCTCTTTTTTATCAAGCCTACACGTGACTGGGCAATGCTTCGATCAGTCGAAAGTGCAAAATGGAGTTGAACTCGTCAAGCGAGCGAGCGAGTGATTCAGCGATACAGCGAAACGAGTGGGCAACCCAGCATTTCATCCCAGGCTCTCTGTTCGTCTTGGCGCCGACGCACAACGCTTCGTCGCTCTCCAGCAAGCGCAGTCTGCTACCATGCAGGACAGCCAGAGTCAAATATCACAGCAGACGCCTCAGAGCCAGGTCGAACAACGGCATACGCTGGAGACGGCCGGTGCCATTCACAGCAGTGACGGGACCAACATCATGGCAGAGCAGGTGAGCGAGAGAGAAACACAAAGAGAAGGAGGGGAGGGCGGGGGGCAGAACCACAACTGCGTTCTCTTGTCGGAGCTCTCTGTCCTTCTATTTCAACCATCGGCCAATGGCAGCAACTGGCGAGCAGCTAGCAAGGAACGATCGGCTCGGACAGACGGCATCAGCAGCAGGGTGTCAGCTCGACTGCTTGCTTGTCGGAGCACTGGAAATTGGTTCGAGCAAGGAGAGCACACTATTCCGTCTTCCTCCCGCCACACAAGAAAGACGCTTTCGACTCAGTCAGTCAGTCAGTCAGTCAGTCAGTCAGTCGATGTGCCTGCCTGCCAGCCAGCCGACCCGCCTCACCACAGCAGAGCAGACCCTTCATGCACGGGCTGGCTGCCCTCTCTGACCCGGCACCTAATGCGCTGCTTGAGCGCCATCCAGCAGCAGCAAACCGCACAATGCAGCCAGAAGGCCATGCATGAACCCTCCCGCCAGTGCTGTGTGCCATGGTTGGACACTGCGGAGTGACAGCACCGAAACCGCATTTGTGTGTAATGGCCGGTAGTGTCCGTTGCGGTTTCAGAGCCAGCCCCGCCAGTCAGCCAGCCGGCCAGCCGGCCAGTCAGTCTGCGGCTCGACAGCGGCCGGAAGCACACACGCCGCAACCCTCAAGCCGCACAATCTGTTGTTCCGCGGTCTGGCAATCCCACAATCCCGCACCACCACGACACCAGAATCCAACGATCCAACAATCTCGCAGTGTCGCAGTACCGCAGTATCGCAGTGTCGCAGCCCGGACCGTCCATCACTCTGTGCAAATGCTCACCTCCAACCCCATCTCCCCTTCCCCTGCCCCCTACCCTGCAATCCATCAGCACAGCCCATCCACACAACTACTTACACGTAACTTGTCCCGCTTCATCTCTCCTGTTTGCTAGCAGCAGCAGCCTCAAGCCATCTCCACAGTGAACATAGACAGACACACCGAGTCGCCCTCGCCATGGGACAGCACTTTGGACAAGCCATACACACAGGAATATCAGCAGCAGCAGCAACAACATCAACAGCAGCACGAACAACAAAGCACATTCCTAGAGGACAAGATCGATTCTGTAACAGCCACTTTGCCGCTGCGTGATCGCCAAATGGAGCCGCGGATCTGGCCACCCTCCGCAGTTTCAGCAGAACCAATGGATTTGGCGAGATTTGGGGTTGCAGGCTT
Source organism: Homolaphlyctis polyrhiza JEL 142 (assembly GCA_000235945.1). Classification (NCBI taxonomy): domain Eukaryota; kingdom Fungi; phylum Chytridiomycota; class Chytridiomycetes; order Rhizophydiales; genus Homolaphlyctis; species Homolaphlyctis polyrhiza. The sequence goes on from JH392994.1 coordinate 2,040, forward strand.
GCCAACAGTTTCGGCCACAGAGTCCGAGACTGTAGAGACAGTAGCGACAGAAGAGACGACCGACTCAGTCGAGCCAGTAGAGCCAGTAGAGCCAGTAGAGCCAGTAGAGCCAGTAGAGCCAGTAGAGCCAGTAGAGCCAGTTGCACAGCAGGAGCAGCATGTGCTCTTGGATGCACGGAGCCCACAGCCCTTCAGCCACTTGCATTCGCCACTTGCGCCACTTGCGCCACTTTCCTCAGCCATTCAGCACAGTAGCGACCGTCCTCCATCCACAGCAGCACTGCGCTCTGCAGTCGCTGGCCTGCGCAGAGCAAACGTGCCACGACCCACTCGCATCTCTATCCCAGCACGCCGCACGCAACCCGCCTCGATGCTCTCGTCCGTCCACACAGCTTATACGGATGAACAGTCGCACACCTCAAAAGCATCGCAGCATTCTGAGCGAGGCGACACCGAAAGCAGCGGCAGCAACCACTCCAATCACTCCAGCCATGCAAGTCCCAACAGTCGCAGTGGCAGCCAAGGCGTAAGTGAATCTTGATCTTGATCTGCATCTCAATCTGCATCTATCTGTATCTGTGTTTGTGTCCGTGCTGATAACACACTTCCCGTCTGTGCTCGGATCTCCTTTCCTTTATAAATTGTCATCACAACTGCAACCACAACCATCATCACAATCACAATCACCACCATCGCCATCACCTTGGACCATCACCTTCTCTATTACCGCCATCATGGCTGCTCAGTCGCGCAAGCGATCTCTTCCTCTCTCCGATGACCAGCCTCGTTCTCGTTCGCTATCAGACCGCACTTCCAACCTGCGTCGCCATGTCAAGAGAATCAGTGCATCGGTCGAACAGCAGCATCAGACGCCGCAGCGTTCCATTCCAACTTTGTCGGATCTTCTAGCTCCCCAAGAACTGCCTTCTTCTTCATCTCCATCATCATCGTCCTTTTTATCAACCCAAACGCCACCGGCGTCAACTGTGCCAGCCCAATCTGTGCAGCATGTGTCGTCGTCTTCGACACCGCTCGGCCCTCAACAATATCCAGATCTTACTGGCACTGCCAGTGCTGCCAATGCTCCCGATACTTTGACGCGCAATGTTTGGGAGCAGCATCCGGATCTGATTACCGCCAGCACGAGCTTTTCTAGCTCTTCTGCTGCTGTTTCGATCCCTGCTCCTGTTACTGTTGCTTCCAGCGATCCTGACGCATGCGCAGTCCCTATCGATATTCCGCGCACCAGCAGCAGTTTGGCAGCGATTAGCTCAACAGACTTATCAACCACGCCAGTCTCAAGCCTGCCCTTGTCTGTGCCACCATTCAGCCATAGTGTCATCATGTCAATGGCTTCAGCAGCTCCTCTCATAACCCCTCGCACAACACCCAACACAACGCCATCCGTAACACCATCGGGATCGCCGATTCTTGCACCTACAACCACGAGCCCGCACACGTTTCGTGCCGTGCTACAGAGTAACTCTGCTTCATCGATCCCAATCATCTCGACTTTGGCTCCAAAATCCGCAGCCTCTGGCAGCTCCGTGGCTGCTGCACAGTCATTTGCGACGCCATCCATCCCACCGGCACATACATTTCCATATTCTGCCGCAACCACCAAGACTATAGATGTGATTGCGTCGATTGCTCCAACTTCACTTGCTGGTGATGCGATTGCAGGTAGTGCGGGCCACACCAGCAGTAGCAAGACAGAGTATTCTGCTCCATCAAAGCGATGGTTGGACACTCCACCGCAACTTACTCACGGAGAACCGCTCCGTGACAGTGTCTGGCATCGTCAAAAAAACCGTCAGGCAATGCTCCTGGAGAAGCAGCGACAGCTGACCCTAGCAGAACGCAGCGAAACCCATAGATCTCCGATCATCATCGAGTCTGCTCCGACTCTCACAAGCTCGCAGCTCGCAGCAGTGCTTTCAGATGTACCCCACGTCGCAACTCTTTCGACGTCGTCATCGGAGAGCTCCGCTCGCATTCAAGAACTTGAGAGGACTGTTGAGCAGCTACTCTCGCAGCGCACGATGCTCAAGAAGATGCTTGGACAGCAGAAGCGCCTTACCGATGAACGCGAGAAGCTGATTGATAAACTCCGCAGTCATCTTGAGGATCTTGAACATGGACTCAAGAGTATCAGCGATACTGCGCGCTCAAGGACTGAATCTGTTCCTGGCTCAAGCACTGCGTCGATCGCATCGTCTTCGATGTCTGCGCCGTATTCCCAGCAGCCGCTCTCTAGTTCGCTATCGACTCAGTCCAGTCTCACTACGACGCCGCTGTACGCACGATATTCCGGACCCGTCCTTCAATCATCTCGTCCATCTCCCTTGGATCGTCATTCGGCCGCACAGAAGCAGCAGCAGCAGCAGCAGCACCAGCAACAGCACCAGCACCAGCACCAGCAACATTATCTGCAGCCTCCTCGTCCTGGATCGCTTCCTCCATTCCATAGTCACCATCAACAGCAACAACAGCAGCACCAACAACAGATGCATCACATGCAGCGTCCTTATCACAACCAACATCAACATCAACATTCCAACCAGTCGCAGCTCTACACGCCACAGCATCACGGCACTGGACACTCGCACTATCAGCCTCATACTCCGCATCAGGGAAGACTTCCCACACAGATCCAGCCAGCAGCAGATCCCTCGACCTGGCAGCAGCAGCAGCAACAGCATCCATCTTCGCCACTGATGCAGCCGTCGTCGTCGATTCCTTCACAGCCAATGTCAATGCTTCATTCTTCGACTCCGAGCCAACACTCGCAGCCTGGCTTCATTGCAACACCGCAAGCCAGCACAGTCGCATCCTTCGCATCTGCCACATCTATCTCGTCATCTTCAGCATTCTCCCACAACACATATCACCCACAGAGCCACTTGCATAATATGCAACAACATCAACTGCCGCATCCCGCCACTTTGTCGACTGCGCCCTATATATCTAGATCTGTATCGCATCCTTACCTTGCTTCTCATCAAGACAGTCAGCAATCCTTTGTTGTACCCCACAGCATGCCACCACCCCCACCACCCCCTTCGATACAACAGCAGCAGCAGTACTTTTCTATGCAGCAACAGCAACAGCAACAGCAACAGCAACAGCAACAGCAACAGCAACAGCAGTATCAGCACCCGACCTCGTTCCATCCCCACCCCCAACCACAAACTCTGTTCAGTGCACAGCAAACACCACACTTACCCCTCCATACGCGTCCGCCGCTCACTGATTTCATTCCTAAACCTATCAATGACGGCAGCAACAGCAACACTCAGCAATAGTCTGTTCTCTGTCCTGTCCCTTGACCACACTGCACACCTCTTGCCTGTCTGTCTGCCCGTCCACCACGATTTATCCTCTATGATTTATGGAAACTCGCTATTAATCCCTGCGCTATTTGAGACTCTTTGTCTACCCTCCTGCCCCTTCCCTCCTCTCTTATTTTGTTTAAAAACCCCTCAAGTGTCATTCGCAATGGGTTACTCTAATTCGGCTAATGACTGCGATTGCTCACCAACACCAACCCCCTACACTCTCACACTTTCTATCTTTTTCTACTCTATTCAGCTGCAAACTCTCTACTTTCTATCCCCCCCCCTTCTCTCTGGTAACCTCTGTGACTCTCCTTCTCACCACAAAACGCCGCTTTCATCCGATAGAATCTGTTTTCCTTTCATTGAAAATACTGTGTTTTGTTGTTTCTGGCTTCGGCTTTGGGTTTGATAGGGTCCGTTTAGTTTTGTTGTTGATCGAGTGCGGGGGAAGTTGCTTATTCAAAAGCGTGCATCTCTCTCCGTTTATAATAGTCGATGGGTGGGTTGGGTTGCATCTCAGCGTCTTTGCTTATGAACACGATCATGGTTTGTGGGGGAGGGGAAATCCATGAATCAGTCTGGCAATAGTCCCGACACATCTTCTTGGAAGCTGACTTCTTCCGCAGCAGCCTTCTTCTGCTGCAGTGATCCGCCAAACCGACGAGCTGAATTACCATCTGGTGCATGCAATCGATGTCAACTAATCAAGTACGGAAGATCATCATCATCATCATCATATTTGCAACAAAGTACCTGCATCCACTTTCTCAACAGGCTCCTGACCCATTGGCAAGCCTCTCGACCGAGCCGACCCTCCGCCTTCAACGCTCGCGTTCCCACTGCCACTGGCAGGAACAGGGTTCACCGATCCAATAGCTGTGCTCACTCTTGATCCTGCTACGCTTGTACTATCGCCAGATGTGACTGTGCTTGAAGCGTTCTTTTCTGCACGTGCTAGCTTGGCGACGTAATCTTGAACTTCTTTCATCCCGAGATCCGTGCAGATCCTCACAAGGAATCGTAAACCTGATTCATGCATGCCCATAACCGACCCACGCAACCACATCACACAAATCATATCATTGATCAGCAATCATCGACATCACAAACAAATCACAATGCAACTGATAGAAACATGGTTCGTGAAAAGTGATGGCGGGCAACGAGAATACACCCTTTTCTCACTCTTCAATCAACCCCCCAAATCAACCAAGACTTACATTCAACATTTTCTGGAAACTTGTTGTGAATACGCTTGTAAGTTTCAAAAGCCTGCTGATAGTTTCCGCTTCTTCGGTAGCAGCTTGCAATCATCAGATGCCACTTGACTTGATTCGGCTGGATCAGAATAGCGCGATCAAAAAACTGTATCGCCTGTTCGTAAACTTCGCAGTCGATGTAGTATGCACCGAGCCATGCAATCACATCCATCCCACATGGATAGTATCGATAGCTCTATATTTCCGCCCCCCAAAAAGAACAAAGCCATACAAAAGGATGATGTCAGAACAATCTCGCTTGGTTGGGGTGGTTGTTGGTCAGTGGGTGGTCAGAGAGCATGGATTGAGGGGGTGGGGATGCCAAACAACAATAACAACAGACTTCGGAATAGTATTGGAACGCTTAGTGATTTGTCTCCGTCTCGCTCAAACATGTCGCCGAGTCGTGCCAAAACTTGTGGATCTGTCGGCACAACAGAAATCAGAATGTTGAACCATTCCATCGCCTGCTGCATATTGCCTTGCTTTTCATATCTATCATTCAGATTTGGTTTGTTGGTGTTAATGTTAGCAGCTTAGTTTGGTTCAGGCAACATCAAAAACCATCTCAGAGTGACTTGTTCCATGTTGCTTACATGTCTGCGATCTGGTAAATCACCTCGGGGCTGCTCCGTAGGATCGAATGAAGTTTCTCGAACCATTGAAGTGACTCGGCATAGCTTTCTAGTTTCTTGTATACGAGACCTTTGTCCGGATGTAGACAGACGATACAGAGTTGTATTAGTTCGAGGCGGATAGTGCTGGTTTGTTGCATTGCTGTGAATCTGGACAGGTCTTACCTAGATTGTACATGGCTTCAGTGCACACAGCATCAACACTGACTGCCTCGTGATACCGATCGCGTGCACGCTCATAGTTGCCTGCACTCCAGAAACGCACATAAGAATGTGACTGCATATCAGCACTACAAGCGTTCTATCAAAGACAGACAATATGGTTGATAGCCAACTAGATACGCTCACCCTTGACAAAGTCGCAGTTTCCCCGATTAGTTTGTGCCTTTGCATTGTATCGATCATGCTCGATAGCAATATCCGCATATTTTTCACTCTGCTTATAGTCACCCTCCAAGTAATACAAAAACGACAGGTTGGTTGCAGCAGTGCCAACAAGCTTAGCATCCTTTTTCTCAAAAGTCTTGAGTGACTCAATCGCTTGTGTGAAATCCTTGGTTTTCAGATACTGGATCGACTTTGCAATTTCAAGCTCCGACGCCATCTCAGAGTTTGACGACGAGGATTTTAGAGTCTCGATGATCCAGTCATAACCCACAGTAAACGTTGCATCTATACTCGGTGCAATCAGTTTTGCTGCTAGAATAATGTATCGCTCTGATGCCTTGCGTCGCTCCCTCGCAATCGATCTCAACGCATCCTCATTAAACACTTCGTGGTCTTCTATCGGTTCGCTTTTGAACTCGGACCCATTATGTCTTCGCTCTGCTCAACCACTGCAGGTGCTGTTGATACCAGTCTGTGGAATCCCCGCTTCATCTTTTCACGGTCGCCTATTGCGAAATAACAGAGAATCAGATTGAAACCGGTGTGATGGTCTGGATTTCCTTCCATGATTGCTTCGAGCGATGTGATGGCATCTTGAAACTGGCCCATTTTGATGAAAGCACAGCCAATGTTTCGCATGATTTTCAGGCTAAACACATCATAGCATCATGCGAGTGCCACAAAATAGGCGTTTCGGTATAAAAAGAAGAATGTGATTGCAAAGCAAGTACGTCAGGAGTGAGTTGTGACAGACAGCTGCACCTATTTCTTGGTGGACAGAAAACAATCTCACCGAAAATCGCGATTTGTATTGGGAATCTGATCCAAAGCCATTCGATACATTTTGACAGCTTGCGAGTATTTCCCCTGTTCAAAATAGATATTACCCATATTGACTCTCAACCTGCCCGACTGATTGAACAGCTTATTCTTAACAATCACCGCATACGAGTTGAGCGCTTCCTGATACATCTTGTTTGCATGGTACTGGTTGGCGAGGTTGAATAGAACACAGTATGTTAGATCAAGGTTGAGCTGATCGCCTAGATTGAGTTGCTCTCGTTGTTTTGAGAGCTGACGCTCTTTTTTGCCTGATTCTTTGGCTTTGGCTAGTGCGTGCTGGAGATTGCCTTCGAAAGCTGCAAATGTGGATTCTTCAATGATCTGGTTGACGCGTCGCTCTAATGCTTTGATTTGGTCCTCTGGTGTGATTTCCAGCTGTTTGTCCGACGATGGTGTCGTGCGGCCTGGATACAGTATAGAGCCAATGAGTTTGTATACATTGCTTTTATGGCCATGCTTTGTGCCTCATGTTTTTGAGAGGGTGGGTTTCACAGACCTTGGTTTAGCGGATCAAATGCTTGGCCAGATACCATTCCAGGACGACCTCGGCTAGAGTATCCTGCCGCACGAACAGAAGTCATTGGACGGCCGTTGGCGTCTGTGCTGCCACCACCATACGACGACATGCCGCGTCCTGTTCTTGGTCCGCCGCCTATTCCAAAAGTAGGTTGAGGCGCTCTGCCGGAAGATGTTCGTCCAGATCCACCATACGCGTCCAAGCTCTGTGTTTACGAGCATGTTTCCCGCCAGTATCAGCAGAGGCAACGACCATGATACGACACTCTCAATACGAGGATTTCTGTTGCAAACCTTTTTCTCAAACGAGTACATATCGTCGCCTGCACCATTGTCGGCAATGGTATCTGCCGAACCACGCACGCCTGCAGAAGCGCCTGTATTGGCGTATCTATGTAATATCGAGACATGAAAGTAAACAACAGTGTTTGCGAATTGGATGATAGAGTGGTGCGTGTCTATCAACGCACCTCTGAAACATCGTTCCAGAACGACAGTGTTTAATGTATCTGCAACAGACAAAGATGTGAAGATGCTCGCCAGTGTCACAAGGTGCTGGCTGAGTCGGATGTGTGCGATGACGCTGTCTGGCGTGGCAGCGTTCGAAATTGCGAGTTGCAACAAAAAGGGAACGAGGAATCGACTGAAATCGCTGAAATTCCCCTCCAGAAAACAGCGAATCGTTGGAAACCATGACGATTGACATCAACCTGCTGCGAGTCGACAAGGGCGGCAACCCAGAGCTTGTGCGCGAGTCACAGCGCAAGCGTGGTGGCGAGGCAGCAGCCGCACTTGTTGACGAGGTGCTTGCGCTTGACGACGAGTGGAAGCGAGGTGCGTATTTACCCGGCCTCTCTGTCTGTCTGTCTCTTAGTCTGGCTGTCTGGCTGCGTTCTTGTTGGTGATCCTTGTTGTCGAAGTACCAGCCAGCACGCCAGCCTCTCTATTGCAACGCTGGCTGGCCTTGAGTATGCGATGGTGGCATCAAGGGTGATAGTGACAGTGACAGCGACAGCGAGTGCGATGGCATGAGAGAGAGCGAGAGAGCGAGAGAGAGCGACAGCGAGGCATGGAAGTTTGTGGCGCTGCCGTGGTTCCCATGCAAATGGATTGCTGCTGCTGCGCTTGTTGCTGTTGTTGCTGTTGTTGCTGCGTCTGTTCCCTCGCATCCATCTGGATTCCATTCTCCCTTCCTTTCCTTTCCTTTGCTCTGCCGCTTAACTCTGTGCTAATCCATCGCATCAACTACTGCATCAACTACTGCATCAACCGCATCTGCTCTGACTGCTCAGCCCGCTTCGATGCCGACGGCGTCAACAAAGAAATCAACCAAATCACAAAGGACTTGGTGCCATTCGCAAAGTCGAAGCAGCTCGACTCGCCTGAAGCCGTGCAGCTCAAGGAGAAGAAGGAAGAGCTGCTGCAGAAAAAGGTGCTGCTGAACGAAGTCGCAGATGCCAAGGAGCGTGCGCTGCAGTCCAAGCTGTCGCTGATTGGCAACATTGTGCACCCGAGCGTTGTGGCTGCCGCTGATGAGAGCTTCAACGAGATTATCAAGCACTGGTGGCCGCAGGGTCGCACTGAAGATGCTGAGCGAGCCCGCCGCGCGCAGTTGGTGAAGGACGGCAAGGGGCAGCTGGGACTCCTCAGCCACCACGAGGTTCTTGAGAAGATTGCCGGCTACGACCCTATTCGCGGTAAGCTGGCATCCACCAAACTTGCGCACAAGTTGGATCTACAGTTTGCTGATTGCTTGCTGTTGTCGGTGATGCTGCTGCTTCTGCTGCTGCTGTTTCCAATATCATAGGCACCAATGTCGCTGGTCATCGTGGATACTTCCTCACGGGTCCTGGTGTCGATCTTAATCTGGCATTGATCCAGTATGGCCTCGATTTCCTTGAGAAGCGCGGATACACCAAGCTGTGGACTCCCTTCTTCATGAAGAAGGAAGTGATGGCAAAGACGGCTCAGCTTGAGGAGTTTGACGAAGCTCTCTACAACATTCAGGGCGAGGAGGGCGATTCCAAATACTTGATTGCCACAAGCGAGCAGCCCATCAGCGCATTCCATGCAGGCGAATGGTTCTCTGATGCCAGCGAGCTACCGCGGAAATACGCCGGCCAGTCGACTTGCTTCAGAAAGGAAGCAGGCGCACACGGCCGCGACACTTGGGGCATCTTCCGTGTCCATCAGTTTGAAAAGGTTGAGCAGTTTGTGCTCACAGAGCCTGAAAAGAGCTGGGAGATGCACGAGGAAATGCTTCGGATCTCGGAAGAATTCTACCAGTCGGTGAGTACCACAGTTTGCTGCTCCCAGCCTGTAATTTAACCGAGACGCTGGGTACCCGCATGCTGATCCAGTTGAATGTCCTCCCTGCAGCTTGGTCTGCCGTACCACGTCATTTCGATTGTGTCGGGTGCGCTCAACAATGCGGCTGCCAAGAAGTATGACCTGGAAGCATATTTCCCATTCCAGGGCGAATACAAGGAGCTCGTGTCGTGCTCCAACTGCACAGACTACCAGAGCCGCGAGCTCGAGATCCGCTTTGGCGCCAAGAAGAGCAACGACGCCACCAAGAAGTATGTGCACTGTCTCAACAGCACTCTCACAGCCACCACACGCACCATCTGCTGTATCCTCGAGAACTACCAGACCGAATCTGGTGTTGTTGTGCCTGAAGTGCTGCGAAACTACATGGGAGGCAAATCATTCCTCCCATTTGTCGATGCTAAAAAGGTGCGTGGCGACTCCTTCACATGCAGGCCAGATTGCTTCTCAGATAATGTTGTAATCGCAGCTTGTTGAATACTAACCCCTGGCACATGTATCTGCGGACCAGTAGGGCTCTGTTGTTGCTGGCGTTGCTGCCATCAAGATTTAAAAGTAGTGTGTGTGTCTCGTTGCTTGTCACTATCCTTTCTCTCTCTCTCTCTCTCTTTGTGATGATGAAAGAGAATGCCATCCCTCACAACTAAATTTGCAATAATGTGTCTCTTGTACTCAAGACGACCCGCACACCAATGAAAACCAAACAGCCCTCCCCACCAAAAACCATGCTGAGCAGTGGCAACAACAGCATTACTCTTGCAGTACAAAACAAGGAGAAATTAATAGTGATTCGGTTGCTGATCGATAAGATTTGCTGCATAGCTTCTTTGTTTGTTTGTCTGTCCTCAGCCAAGTCGGTAGACATGAGGAAGAGGGACAGAGGGAGAGAGGGAGTTTAAGAAGACTGCTTAGTTTGCTTTTTCGCTATTTCTGGCTGCCATAGTACTGTGTTTGTAGAGAAACGGTCGGTGAGAGATGGAGAAGATCAGGTTCTTATGACTTGGTCTTCTTGGGTGCACGGTAGCATCCCACCACAATCGCGTGATCGCGCTCATATGGCTCGAGTGTGAGCTGTTCTTGTGGCTTGACCTTGTCTTCCTGCAGCTTCTTGACTTCACGGGCAAACACAGTTGCAGCATCAACGGTCGAGTCAATGCAGTTTGCCTTGATCGAGATCACAATGTGGCCGCCGTTTTTGAGGAATAGGTGTGCATTGAGTGTGATGATACGTGCTTGGTCGGGTTGTGCAACGTCGGCGAAAATGACATCCACCATGCCAACAAGCATGCGATACTTGTGTGGGTGGCGAGCATCTTCGACAATGGGAATGACGTTGGTGCGCTTCTTGGCCATGTTGATCAGGTCGCGTCCAGGACGGTGGGAGAACTCAACTGCATACACAAGACCCGTCTGAGGCAGCACATATCAGCAGATAACATCAGCTTTGAGACTATAACGATGCCACAGTTTGCAAGGTGCGAATATGTCTACAGGATCGATTTTGGCGAGTGACTTACGGGTCCAACAATATCAGCGACATGGGAAACAGATGTTCCCGAAGCTGCGCCAAGATACAGCACCTTCTTGCCAGGTGCGATGTGGATGTTATCGAGACCGCCGAGCACACCGGCGGCAAGCTTGGATCGGAACGGATTCCAAACACGGTATTCTGTCTTGGTTCCATCGGCGTTCTGCATGGCAATACAGATCAGAGTCAGACATTTAGTTTGAAGCGATTCGATGTATAGCGCACAAATGCGAGGACGACAAGGGCAGCAAAGATGGCTTACATCGACCGAAATGCGCTTCTCGCCATAGACTGATTCGCCAGGAACCAGGTTCTTGGTGCAGAGCATGTCTTCCTTTCCAGATGCAATGAAGATGCCTTCGTGACGATGCGGCTTGATAACGACCTTGGAGCCGCCGCGTGCACCACCAGCACCACCACGTCCACCGCGGCCGCCACGAGCACCACCGCGAGGGCCACCGCGGCCACCACCGCCACGACCACCGCCTATTAGTTCAAAGAAACAGGGCAAACGCAAGCGGAAAAGGGAGATATCCTGTCAGGTTTGTACGACTGCGATAATCGAGAGCTGAGCCAGCCAGATATCGGCGTGATGTGCACAGCAGCATCATCCCATGGCTTGCAGTTCACTAAAACGAGCAAGCAGCAAAGATCTGGCCAAATACTGCTTTCGCTGGATGCGGTTCTTCTCTCTCACCTCGGCCTCCACGGTCACCGCCGCCAAACTTTGATACTGCGCCTGAGGATGTGTGTATTGCCAGCAGAGCCGCCAGATTGTGTGATCGATTGCGCACATTTGTACAGAGTCCAGATCATTGCATGGAATGTCAGCAGTCCAATCTGAACAAGGAGGGCGTGACTGAGTGGCCGCAGCAAGAACCAGAGCAGGCGATAGCAAGTTGCTGCTGCTGCTGCTGTTGCTGCTGCTGCTGTGATCGAAACAAGACAGAGAGCGGAACCACAAACCTCCTCGGCCACCGCCACGGCCGCCACCGCCAAATCCACCACGGCCACCTCGGCCGCCACGATCACCGCCAAATCCACCTCGTCCACCGCCGCGTCCGCCTCGCTCTGTATTGCGTTTGTATGTGTGGATGCGTGTCTGTCAGCAAGAACAATACTTTTTTTCTTCCTGGATTGGCCAAATAGAGAAGCAGCGACGCATCCGCTGCTGTCTGCGCAACCGCCGCCACTGCTCCCGCCGGTGTTGGGGAGAGTATCTGGACGGCAGTGAATATGCGCAGCAGAGTGCAGCGATGTGTATCGACTGCGCAGTCGCTGTGCTGCTGCTGCTGCTGCTGCTGCTGCTGTTCTCTCTCTCTCTGATTCAATAGCGACTTGCAAATAACTGACCAAATCCCATTTGAATATGTGTGTGTTGGGTTTTCTTTGTTTGCGGTGATTGTGTAAGTAAAAATTTTTTTTTCTTTTTGTTGGTTTGGCGCTAAAGGATTTCACATCAACGAGCACTTTGACTTCTTCTTGTCCCTCTTCTTTGCACCTGCAGCGCCTGCTACGTTCGACACAGACGCTCGCTTGTTATCGTCGCGTATGGTGCGCACGAGCTGGTAATATGCCTCTTCAACATTTATGCGGCTGCGCGCAGACGACTCCAAGAACTTGCACTTCATGATCTTTGCCTGTTCTTTGCCGTCATTTGTCGAAACAGCGCGTTCGTTTTCTAGATCACACTTGTTACCGACAAGCACGACTGGAACCCAGTTCTTGTCCTTTACTCTAAGAATCTGTTGGTAAAATGCTTGTGCTTCTTCAAAAGACGACCGAGACGTTATTGCATAAATAAGTAGGAATCCCTCGCCTGATCGCATGTACTGCTCGCGCATCGCAGAGTATTCTTCTTGACCAGCCGTGTCGAGAACATCCAATAGAGCTGTTTCGCCGTCAATCACGCATTGCTTTCTATATGAATCTTCGATCGTTGGGTCGTATTCGTCTACAAATTGTGACTGGATAAATTGAATTGTGAGTGCGGACTGCTCGTGATTGCCGTTTTGTTGTTTGGTCGTTATTGATGGTATTGATGGTATTCGTCGGTTGTCGAGCATATTCCATACACATGCACAAGTTGCGGAATGCATGATCGTGTTTCGGACAGAGCCAAAAGCAAACAATAGACGACGATCAATCAATCAATCAATCAGTCGCCATTTCGACAACCATCGAAAATGAACAATGTTCAGTCAGCCAAGAATCCAGTATATGGCAGCTCACAACAAACCCTGCAGTCGGCTGATCAGCTTCTCTCTCTTTCTTCTTTCTCTCTCTCTCTCTCTCTCTCTCTCT
>JH392994.1:15277-27561 GCA_000235945.1 Homolaphlyctis polyrhiza JEL 142
GGACCAAGATCGCATGATTGCACCAAACTTGTGGATTACCATCTTGTGTTGTTGATCATCATGGATATCCCATTGCACACCCTGGTGAATCTGAGACAGCCACAGCAGAGATATGTTTGCAAGGTACCACTGTGAGTGGATCAAACCAAGATCAATCGCAATCAACTCTGCAACATCGCACTGTAATGTGTGATTGTATGGCACGAATCAATGCTGCACATCCAGTTCTGGTTGCTTGATTTGATCTGATCTGGATGGCTGGTTGATGGCAGTTGCTGAGATGCATGATTGTGCAACAGATCATGAGTGATGGCAATGGCAGAATGAGCAGCACAGAGCAGAGCAGCCACACAGATGCTTTGTCACACTCACACTTGTTGTCTGGCTGGATATCAGTGCCAGTTGCCATGCTATCTCGCTCTATATCCACAGGCATCGCAACACTGGCTTGCTGTGACAAACGATGAGAGTGAGAACAGTCACACAGCATCTGAAATAGAGTGTCGCTTGTGTCATGGACAACCGTGCAGAATCCAATCTGGAGCAGCGACGCATCTCCACCCAGATCAGGCTGTTGTCTGCGTCTGTTTATCGTTGAGATGAATGAGCTGTGCGGCAGAATAGTTTGATTGCAACCTGGGGACTCGCCATAATCATTTATCCGTCGGGGCAATGCCGATTAATCACGAGACATTCCTTTCTTACTTTTGATTACAAACAGCGAATCTCCGAGCTTGTACAGATGCCAGACAGACCACCAATGCGTGAGTTGCAGTCTCTTTCGCTCACCAAACCTTGTTCGTTGTTGTAGTCATGATCTTGCTTGCCGTCCCTCAGTCTGGACCAGCCCCCTTGCCCAGTCGCTGCCCCGTCGCAGCATGCGATCCGTTGTATGTGGATGACATCATCCTGTGCAATGCAATCCGCAATGCGACACATCGCACCGCACCGCACCCGCATGAGCCAACGCTGTGGGTCTGGGGCAGCGGCTGAGCTTTTGCGGAGCAGCATCAGCAGCAGCAGCAGTAAATTGGCGAGCGAGCGAGAGGGAGGATGGGGATTGAGAATAGAGAGACTGCCATGATTAGCATAGGATGCAGTATAGCAGGCAAGCCAGAGTGTGGGAACAGCAGGCTGACTCGAGTCTTGTCCTGGTTGCTGTATTGGCTGCGGGGATGCGGGACACGGGGATGCGGGGACGCTGATGGGCGGATGCGGGGACGTGCGGGCCAAACCCAAATCAACGAAATCAACGAAATCAATCAGCAGCAACACATCAACAGCAGCAGCAGCAGCAACAATCATCAGAGCGTGCGGCTTCCGCGGCACGACCCCGCTCGGCCGATCCCCATAGCCAACAACTGGTCTCGCAGTCGCACTCGCAGTCGCACTCGCAGTCGCACTCGCATCCTACAGGGCTCATTGGTAACAACCACAGCAGCAACTACGACGGTGCTCCCAATGACGACGAGAACGATGAGGATGAGCCCTCCGAGACAGCACCGTTGCTCACACGCTCTGCAGGAAGTCAGAGCAGCAGCAACGGCAACAGCAATGGCAACGGCAAAGCCAGAGTTGGAGCCAAAGCGCAAGGCAAGCAAGCATATGGCTGTGATGATTTGGAAGAACTGATGCAGATGCAGCGCCAACACAGCAATGCTGACAGCGCTGACATGGTTTATATTGATACAACTGCCGCAACTGCCGTGTCCACAGGCGCAGCATTGCCCTCACAGAACCATTCGAGCCATCGGAATCAGCAGCACGATGCGTCAGTGAGACCACCACCGCCAACAAGCGGCAGCAACAATCCAACAGATGCAGATCTCTCTGCGACTGAAGCCCAGTCCAGGACCCACCGGTCTGGCCACGATCGAGCTGGTTGCTCAGGCTCAGGTTCTTCAAGCTCGGCTGCTGTGCGCGCACTTGCGCTTGTCGTGGTATCGCTGGCGCTGGTGCTGGCGCTTGCGGCTGCTGTGGCCGCACCCATTGTGTATTTTGTGTATGTTCCAGCCCGCATCTCCGCCGCCGTCAACCGTGCAGGCTCCGCTCTCACCAGCGTGCACATTGTCGCTTTCGACTCGAGCAGCTCCGCCCTTACGTGCGCTTCGCTCAGCTCCCTCTCCTCTTCTTCATCATCGCTCGCTCCCTCTCTGCTGGCATCGTCGTTCTCTTCCCAGCCAGATGCTGCTTCTATTGCGACCTTCACCAATCTCCCCGCTTCCGCTGCCATCTCACCTTGTATCGTTCTCAATGTATCTCTCTCGATCCCAGTCTCCGACGACAGTCCGCTCGATGTGTATATGGATTCTGCCCCAATGGCCGTGTGGACACTCGACCCTGATACTGCCACGGACTCGATTGTACGAATGCTGCCTGTTGCTCGCCTCATGCTGCCGTCCATCTTCATCCCTAAACACTCTACGCTCGTCAACCTCACATACACAACCTCCATCTTTGACGTCAATGTTGGCCACATTGGCCTGCTTCTGCGCAAGTTGCTGCGCATCGGCGGCGTCTCGTCCGTCTCCTCTCGCTCTGCAAGATCGTTTTACGCTTCGGATCCAAACAAGCTGGACTTGATTGCCGATGCATTACCAATCTTCCGCATTCCACACTTTGGTTCATGGCCCATCGCTATGCGCAAGTCGTATGGCATCCTGCCGCCTCCAGGTATGTACTGCACACTGATTGCCTTTGGCATATTCTGTAAGAGTTTCCATCTGCCACTGCTAACTCATCCCTGTGGCATCACTTTTAGCTTCAATCAACGACTCGTTACCTCAGATGAACGTCTTTGATCCGTCGCTTGTTGACGCTGATGTTAAAATCGTCACGACACCGTCTGGTAAAACCCAGTACAAGTGCAACTGCACGATTGCTTTTACGAATCCCTTTCCGATTTCAATTGCTCCTCAGCCCTTCTCGCTCAAAATCGGCATTTATTCTGGCAAAACACATCTGGCGGACGCGACTCTCATGCAGCCTCTTTCACTCATCACGGGCCGCAACACCAACGTCATTGTATCTGTGCTGACGGATGAAGAAAACACTGATGTTCTCATGAACATTGTTGGAGCGATTTCAGATGGTCAGGATGTCAAACTCACATTGAGAGATATCTCCTGGGATCGATTCTTATGTCATGATTTGGATCAAGGATCCACGCGACCCGACTGCAGCGAGCCAGCTCCCCCAGTTGACTGGATGAATGACTTGTTTGCAGGTGTGCAGTTTGATGTAATTGTACCTGGTGGCAGTGATGCTGCAAAGTAACAAAAAGGAATCGGGAAAACAACAATGAATAATGATGTTTTGTTACCTGGCCAACCGGGAACCTCCCAATTGGGTGCAAAGATGCTGGATTGCCTTGTATGCCAACAGAGCAGAATAGCAAAAACAAAACCGAAAGAATGTATAAATGGAGAGTGTATCTTGATTGTAGCTGAATGGATCTGCGGTTGATATCACGATAAGTCCACCATCTTGTGTCAAGTGCCTGCTGCGATCTTGCGGGTTGCTCTCTGGATCTGCCATGCTCGACTCACATATTATCAAGTTGACACAGCAAATCAGCAACAGACAGATCTTGATGAGAAACGAGCCATGAACTTCAAGATGTGCACCAGCCTAAACACAAGAGTCACAGGCAGCATGAGTTGCATGAACCAACACACATTGGCACCGTCACGACTGGATATGGCAAGGGTGATTTAGATACAATGGTGTTCGAAAGCGAGTTTCCTGGGGATTCTTTGCTTTGCGTTTGATTTTCAACAGCGAATTGCATCAAAAGTGCAAGCGCATCAAAAGTGCAACGGATGAACGCAGACGCTTTGGCTCTGGCGTCGCTTGAGCGCCTGACCAGCGACGCAATCGCACAGGCATGTCGCATATTGCAGTTCATATATCGCATAAACCATTTAGCAGATTGATTGCGACACCTGGACCCCTCTCTCTCGATGCTCCCGCCACCTATAATCCTCTGTGTTCTCCCTGCGTCCCTCATACCTTGTTGTTGTTGTTGCTCGGAACATTCAGCGAAATCCTGTTACTACGCCGCACACTCGATGGGCAACCAGCGTCGCTGACCCTGTGCTGTGTGTGTGCCATGAACCCTCCTTGCCGTCTGCGATACAACTTATATATCCCTCCTGCTGCCCCATTGCTCAACCCTTGGAACAACTCCAGAATAAGGCGGCTCAGGCCAAGGCTCAAACTATGGCTCAAACTACAGCAGTTCAAGTCGGCGCCTCATCCGAAACAACAACAACAACAGCAGCAACATTATCATCATCATCATCATCATCGGCACCGGCAACAGCTGCTACGCACGCCAGCCAGCTCAATGCACACTCTCCCTCCACCACTCCAGTCGATCAGCCAAAGGTATTCTGGATTTACATCAGTCCTCATGTATCTGCTTCTCAATGCAATGGCAATTGTTCTGACTCCGACTTTTGATCTCAGTCATGGGCTTCCGACTTGCCAAGCGCCGCTTTCGATGTTGTTCTGGCAATGTTGCCGACATATCAGCTCAAAACTCCGCTTCTGACGGTCTGCAAGCGTTGGTCAAACCTCACGCTTGCTCATTTGTACACTGCTCCGCCACTCGCTCGCCCTGATGCCTTTGAGCATCTGCTTTCGCTCCTGAATACACGAAACCCAGCCTATCCATATGCTTCGGCGATAAAGTCATTAGATATCTCATCTGCAGCCGCCGACAACATCTTCATGGGCGATCTCGACGCAGCTTTGGCAAAATGCTCCTTGCTCGAGACATTCCGCATCGAGCACTGCTTCCATATATCAAACATACTCGTTCGCTCTTTAGCCAACAACTGCAAAAACCTGCGCCAAATGGATCTGCCTGGCTGTCCCGGCATTTCCGATACATTTATCCCAGCGCTCACTCGAAACTGTCCAAATCTCACAAAGCTGGATCTCGCTTTTACAAACGTCTCCATTGCTACTCTGTACGATATTATCTCCCACTGCGAAAACCTCATCGAACTGGATCTGACTGAATGCAAGGACTCGGACTCTGTGCCCTCGCTAGACTTGCTCTACAAGGGTTATTCGCGGCCATTGTCCTACCTCAACTTGCGCAATACCCCGGTCAACGACAGCTTGCTAAGATTCGTTGCCGTTCACTGCCCAGCGATTAAAGAACTCATTCTCGAGTCTTGCGAAAAGATTAGTGACAATGGTGTCATGAAGATTGCAAACTCGTGCATCGCTCTCGAAACTCTAGATATTTCCTTCTGTGACCGTATCACAGACGTTTCTCTGCAAGTTCTTGCCATCCGTGCATCCTCTAGCAATGGTGGTCGTTTACAGGAACTCCACATGGCTGCTTGCGATGCCATTTCGCCTACTAGTGTTCACCAGCTTGTCCAAAAGTGCACGCAGCTCGAGCTGCTTGTTCTGGATGGATGCGAAAAGATTATGGGCACATTTATTCAACAGCTAGCGACATTCAACAGCGATGACATTTCGTGCTCATTTGATCGAGAGGGTCTCGTTCGACTTGCCGCTGCATCTATTTCAAAGAATGGCGCAGTACAGGCGCCTTCAACGCCACCCACAACTCCGTCGCCGCCACGGTTCTTTGCTGATGCAGAGTTTCCTGAATCTCCGTCACCATTCAAATCAGCGTCGCCGTTCAAAGTCCAGGTTTCATACTCTACTCGGTCTAGACCGGACACAGATCCTGTTTCCGCTGCTCCTGACCGCGTATCACGAAAGCGAGACATTGGCAGCTCGCCTCTTGGAAAAGAAGTCTCGAGCTTGCGTTCCTCGTCACCATCGCCTAGTCGACGTCATTCTCGCACACTCCGAAGCCGCAGGTCCATTACAAACATGTCGAATGCTGATGCTGATGAGGAAGCAGAAGCAGTGCTTCACGAACGTGCAGAAAAGATTCGTGAAAAGCGTCGATCACGAACTGTCAGCGCCACATCGCTCGACGATATTCGGAACAGTGCGTCGTCATCCATCTCTGCAGCATCAGCAACTATGCCATCATCATCATCTTCATCATCACTATCGCCTTCATCATCAGCAATCAGCCAGGCACATTCAGACTTGCCACAACAGGCTTCTGCGCACGATTCTCGCTCTCAATCTGCCAAAATCATCCCGATTGCGTCGGGTCGAAGACTGGGAAGCCGCAAATCACTGCAAGACATCAGTTCACAGCGAAAGCTCGACTCGAGCCCGCTATCGTCGCTTTCGATTGTCAGCTCGACAATATGGGAAAATCCTTCGAGTCCTAGCCCTGCATCTGGACCTCAGCCATCGTCGGCTGACTTCACGACACCAACAAGTCCTCCGGTGCCACTATCGGTAGAAGCGAGTCCCTTTGTTCCGCACTCCACATCTGTTTCTTCATCCACGGAACCTGGCTCTTCATCTTCCCATTCTCCAAGTGCAGGTGGTCCACGCTCGTGGGGATCTGCATCCAACGCTGCCAATGCTGCGACACTTGATGCCGAGGATGCAGCGTCCAAACTTGGTGATGTGTCTGGCGAAAAGCGAACCTTGCTTGCTTCTGGTCGTCGTCGCCACGCACCACAGCGTGTCGCAACATGGGCACAGTCGTCATCCTCTGTCGACACGTCTCCGGCAAGCTCGCAAGAGTTTCGATCGCGATTGAGTAGCCTGACCATGTCCGAACCAGCAGATGCTCCTCAGTCGCGATGGGGTGCAGATCCCGAGGTTTGGACCAACCCAACGCAACTCACGTCTGTATCATCCACTTGGGCTGGATCTTCTGCTAGTGTCCCGCTTGCTGCTGCTCAGGGTCCGACTGCTGCTGCTCGTGCGCAACCAGCCTCTGATATGCGTCCTGCGCCATCGACTTTTGTCGATCCTTGGGCTCCTCGGCCTGATTCTGATCCTGCGATCGCCGCTGCTGCAGCAGCAGCTCCAATCCACCCCATTCCATCCACATCCACATCCACACCTGCGTCCGCATCTGCGTCAGCAACTGGAACATGGCGGCGTGCAAGCGCAGCATCTGCAATGGCAGCATCAGCATCTGTGTCAGCATCCACAGCACAACCGACTTCGATCCATGCATCGGCACGACCCTCGTCATTACAATCACACTCGTGGCTAGACCCGCCAACAAATAACGCACCAGCACCTGTAACTGGCTGGCATCGCCGACCCTCCTCTGGCGTCACCGCATCGACTCATGCCGCACATCCAGGAATATCTGTTGGTCACCGCCAAAGTTTTGCGAGTTTGTACGGCGCAGGCGACACACCCAGCGAAGCAGAATCATACGCCAGCTCACACAGCGTCGCATCAGCAGCACATACATGGCACCCAGGAAACTCACCCTCTCCGCAACAACTGCATCGCCATTACCAACAACAGCAACAGCAGTTCCAGCAACAGGGTCTCACTCAAGGATCTGGCTATGGAAATGCTCAGTTTCAGTTTTCTTCAATGAACCGTGGACGCATGCTGCTTAAACTCAAGATTGAAACGCGACGCGGTGGTCATCAAACACTGGCTATCCACGAGGTAATCCTTGTCTGCTCTAAAATGCAAGAGATCTCAACAAGATGCAGGCAACACAAACTAACGGGAAATGTGTCATGTGTTTTGGTTGTTTGTTTGTTTGTTTTCACATTCACAACCTGATCTTATTAACCTGTGAATATATTCCTCGCTACCCTGCTGCCCAATGATGACCATGATGTAACAGTTTGACGATCCCGTTCAACTTGCGCACGAGTTTTGTCAGTTTTGGAGTATGGTTGATTTCTGCGATGCGTTGGTTCGGCTGATCACCATACGGAAAAACAATGCGATACGGTCTGGTGCTTTTTAAAAGTACAAGGACAACCTTTCACGTCTCTTCTCCCCTCACCTCCCCTCCTCCTCTGCTTACAATCATTTCATCTTTTATTGAACCTCTTGATGTCACTTTTTCTTCAACGCCGTCTATTGTCGACATGATATGACATGACATGACATGACATGTAAGATTTGTGACGATTCTCTTTCACGCTCCATCTTTTTTACCCTTTTACTGCCATGGCTCTCTCTCTCTCTGTGGCTCTGGCTTCTTTTTTGTCGACGTTTCTCTCTTTTACTCTCTGTCTCCTGCTTCATATAGCTATTTTTCAATCCTCATTCGAATAAAACCGGAAACAAAGAAGATGTTGCAAGTAATTTGATGCGTTGCGTCTGGATCTGGATGTGCATTTCGTCTTACTTGCTCTCTATTGTATTCATCTTATATCAATCCAGCCATTATAGTCCTGCTTGTATCTTGTTCTCTCTTCTTCATTATTCGTTTTTTGCAGGATGTTGCTATCGCTCTATTTACCCATCTAGATTGCCATTGTGTGTATATGTGTGTGTGTGTATATATATATATATATATATATATATATTGAGATTAATCGCATGCATATGGATGGATTTTGATCATATTGTGGATATGGCAATCAGATCTATTATCAGCAGAAGCACAGCACCGATGCTCCACTGAGTTGATAGAATGAGCGAGATTGAAGATTGCAATAGGTTGAAAACTCGCATCTCCCCAGTTCTCAGGAATCTCAAATTCGGCCCATACTTTTTTGCAGTCCCGCTTGCGGCAACAGCGTCCAAACAAAATGGTTCAGTCAAAGACATCCTATGTGCCACCCAAGCACCCAGACGACGAGTTTGATCCGGCCTCGATTGATTTCTCTGACATCGAGGCCAAATATCAAGTGAAAGAGCCATCGGGCTTTGCCA
Organism: Homolaphlyctis polyrhiza JEL 142; assembly: GCA_000235945.1. Classification (NCBI taxonomy): domain Eukaryota; kingdom Fungi; phylum Chytridiomycota; class Chytridiomycetes; order Rhizophydiales; genus Homolaphlyctis; species Homolaphlyctis polyrhiza. The sequence continues at coordinate 24,041 of JH392994.1, forward strand.
ACGTTGTCGTTGTTGATAATGTTCCCATTGTCGATGAGAGCAAGGAGGCCAAGCTCGTCTCGGTGATTCTCAAACTCTTCAAGAACGTTGGCACTGTTCGCGAGGGCGGTATTCGACTCCCTAAAGACGCTGCGACAGGAATGAGCAAAGGGTGGGTCTGTGTCGCTGCTACACTCGTGCTCTCCTCTGGCTCCAACTCTTTCGCCCTCTGTCACTGCGTTCATGGCTGTCGTTTCTCTTGGCGGCATGTCGTGAACCGAAAGATCAGCCAGCGGCTCCCGCTTTCCCTTTTTTTCTTCCTCGTTCGCCAGCCCAAGTGCTGCTTGGAAACCAACAATGGCCTCTGCCATCGATCCCCATTACATCCAAACAACTAACAAAACAACACCACTTCTGATAGATTCATGTTTATCGAGTTTGAGACGGCGGAGCAAGCTGATTTGGCCATCCACCAAGTGAATGGATACAAGCTCGACAAAACACACACGCTGATGCTTACCAAGTTTGACAACATCGAGTCATACACCAAGATTCCCGACGAGTTTGTTGCACCTGCTGCTGAAGAGTTTGTTCCAAAGGAGCACCTCAAGTCGTGGTTGACCGACCGTAGAGCCCGCGATCAGTGGGTCATGTTCAAGGGTAACGAGGTTGGCGTGTATTGGAACAACAAGTCGGAGAAACCTGACTTGGCCACGCTGCGTGAGGTACGAATCAAAGTCTTGGTTTCCTCTATCTAGTTGTCTGGCTTTGCTTGTTTATTGTTGTATCACTATCGGCTGACTTATTATTGTGGGTGATTAGGGATGGTCAGATTACTATGTCCAATGGTCTCCCCAGGGCAAGTACCTTGTCACTGTCCATAACCAGGGCATTGCGCTCTGGGGTGGGCCTGGCTGGGAAAAGATTATGCGATTCATGCATCCAAAAGTCAAGCTGGTCGATTTTAGTCCAGATGAATCCTACATGGTTACATGGAGCCACGATCCGTTTGTGAATTCCGAAGGTCAAAGTCACGTGAGTGCTCCACTGTGCTAATCAGATTTAACAACGGGTGCTAGGATTGCGGGATGATGATTCTGTATAGCTACGTTTTGTGAGGATTCTTGTGTGATGGCAATAGGCTTTTGTGTTTGCATGGGCTTGTGATGTGAATGCTCAAATAGACTGTGTGAACGCCAGTTTTGTATATCTCGGCCCATTTGTAAATGCCGACGCTCTGGCATGTGGTTGTTGTTGGATTCGTGCATCTACGAATCGTGGCAGATGATATATGCTTGGTGTTTATGCTGTTCTTGGTGCTCACACTTGCTCTTGCAAGCATTAGCCAGTTGCTGCGTGATCACTGTGCAATACAGAACAGAGATCTGACTGCGTAGACATGGTGCTGTGTTGGGCGATTACACAAATATCCTGCCTTCTAACACACTTTTATGAATTCTTCCTGTTTGATTGTGCCTTTCTGCACTCATCATGCTTCTAATTCTATCTTCAATAGCATGTCGCGTTTTGGGACATTGCGACTGGCCAGCAACTTCGCACCTTTGCTTCTGAGCCAGCTTCCGCAGGAGCAGCTGCGGCAGATAACACTCGATCGGCACCTGCAGCGACTGTCAAGGTCGATTGGCCCATGTTCAAGTGGTCGCATGACTCCAAGTACTTTGCCCGCATGACAACTGGTCAACAGAGTGCAATTAGCGTATACGAGACTCCCAGCATGGGTCTGCTTGACAAAAAGAGTTTCAAGGTGCGTTCTTGACAAACTGTGTGATTGTCCTTTGCTGTTGTTTACTAGCTTTACGTTTACATTGCTGACACACTCACACACAACTCTTCACTTTCATGATATTGGTTCATTAGATCGAAAACCTCCAGTCATTCGAATGGTCACCTAGCGACAACATTCTCAGCTATTGGACTCCTGAGATTGGCAACATCCCTGCACGTGTGACACTGTGCAAGGTCCCTTCGCGCGAGATTGTGCGCACCAAGAACCTCTTTGGTGTCATTGACGTAAGCAGAACGCTCAAACTAATTTAGCAGTCTCGAATATCATATTTTGACACATGGTGCATACAGTGTAAGCTCTTTTGGCAGAGTGCTGGCGATTACTTGACAGTTCGTGTGGATCGTACAAAGACCAAGAAGCAGATCCAAACAAGCTTCGAAGTCTTCCGCATGCGCGAAAAAGATATCCCAGTCGATGTTGCAGACCACAAACTTGGCGAAGATGTCGCTGGTTTGTATTGGGAGCCAGCTGGCACCAAGTTTACTGTTTTCGCTACCGAGGGACAAAAATCGACTGCAACGTTCTATCAAGTGCAGCAACAAACGCCAGGTGCTGTCGTTGGCTCAAGCAATGTTGGAACCAAGGCTGTCAAGACCTGCGACGCCAAGAATGTCAATCAGGTCTTTTGGTCACCCAAGGGCCGCTTCTGTGTGTTTGCAGGCATCTATGGCACTCCAGGCATGCAAGGCGACCTTCAGTTCTGGGACACGGACGATTTCTCGATTTTGAGCACGGGCGAGCACCATCTCTGCACGGATATTGCATGGGATCCAACTGGCCGATATGTGGTGTCGTCAGTGTCGTCGTGGCGTGCACAGGGCGATAGTGGCGTGATGCTCTGGACATTTTCTGGCCAGCAGCTCACTGCCCAGAGCATCAAGCAGCTCAAGCAGATCCTTTGGCGACCGCGTCCACCAACGCTGCTCACACCGGCGCAGCAAAAGGCCATTCGTAAGAATCTCAAGGACTATGCCAAGCAGTTTGATGCCGAGGATGCTGCACTCAACACGCAGCTCTCAGCCGAAGAGCGCGTCCGACGAGCAGCGCTATGGCGCGAGTGGACGCAGTATCAACTCGAATGCATCGAGCAATACGAGCAGGAGCTTGAGTACCGCATCGAGCTCTTTGGATTCGATCCCGACAAGGGACGCGAGGACGATGATACAATCGAGGAGCTTGAGGAATGGATCGAAGAGATTGTTGACGAGACTGAGGAGATTATTGGATGAAATAGTACACAAACAAAGGCAGTTGAGCCAAGTAATGAATCAAATGGATGTGCAAGACAAGACCATGCGTCTATCTGCCGCCACTCATTCGCACATTGATAAATTACAGTCGCTTTTATTACTATTGTTTCGAGGGAGTTTCAGAGGATGGAGGATGAGCTTCATCGGAAGAGTCACTCGAAGAAGGTTCAGCAGCAGCAGAAGCAGCAGCACCATACTTCTTTTTTGATCGCTGTTCTCGCTTAGCAGCCGACTTGCGATACTTTGCTGCACTCACAGCATTCTTTGAGTATTCGCCATTGATCAAGTCATCCAATTTCAGCGTCAAGAGTTTCCTTGCTTCCTTTCTGTTACTCGTCAGATCTCTGAACCTTTGTGTCTGATGAATGTTATTTGTTATCGAGACAGTGACCATGTTTTTGTTAGTTGGGGGTGATATGATTTGCATTGAATACTTGTTAACTTGCATTATATTAAAGCATGGAGCACTTGATGAAATGTGCAGC
>JH392994.1:28359-40327 GCA_000235945.1 Homolaphlyctis polyrhiza JEL 142
AACATTTGATGGATAGAAAACTTCGAGAGCATATCAGCGGGCATCAAACGCGGTCGCTTCAAGGCTGAAGTTCCTGGTGCGCCGACATCTCTGCGTGTAAGCACTACCCGTCCCATGCGCCAACCATCGCATCATTTCTATACACAGCTGCTTGAATCCGCTCTGGTACATTCCCAACTGATTGATTCGTGTAGGATACGACGCTTAGTGCGACCGAAGTCCATCATGCCAGGCTCCAAGCAGCCATGTTTCATGTAAATATCAAGTCTGTTTAACAACAATGGGTTGCACTATGAGCCACAACCAAACTAACTGCATTTCAACTGACCAGAGAATGTCGCCAGAGGAAGCTGCTGAAAAGGCAGCTGCAGACCTTGGCGAGATTCCAGATATCATGGATCTTACGAATCTCTGGGAATGGGCTGGTGTAAGTTGCTGTACCAATACATTTAGTCGGGCTTCGCTGGCCATGTCAATCTAATGCGATGCCTATACACCACACTCTCTGCGCAAACGGTCCAGGTTTCGTTTGGCAAGGAAGAAACATTCAAGCTGTTTCTGGCAATCAAGAAGCTTGTCGAGGACAAGCCTCTAAAGTCTGTGCGCCTATGGGGAAAGATATACGGACTAAACTCCAACTACATCATTGTTGAAGGCGAGATTAAGGAAGGAGCCACGGATGATGACGATGCGATCGCAAATGCTATACCAGAGCCACCCAAATCTGCCGATGATGGAGATGCACTGTCCAAGCCTGCAGCAGGTTCAGGTGGCGAAGACGACGATGGCTCGAAAAAGACACCGACAGATCCTGAGGCTGACGAGACTGGACTTCCCAAACCAAAGACAAAGCCTGTCAATCCACTATCAAAGGAAACACGAACAGGTGCAAACAAATACGTGTACTATTGCACGCCGTTTGGTACGTTGAGTATATCTTTGTCGCAAACTTGCTTAAAGCTTGATGGAAATACAGACTTGCAGACTAAATAACTCGACAACTGGAATGTAAACACACGGTATATATCTTTCGCTCCCAATGTCTCTCTGTATTCACCCGTACTTCCTATCAACCACACGGATCAATATAGCTGGTGCGCCATGGACGCGTCTGCCTGATGTGATTCCCGAGAAGCTGCAGCTTTCCCGCCGAATCTTCAAATACTTTACAGGCGATCTCAACACGCAGGTGACACCTGATATTTGCAAGCTCTAGGATATACTTTTGACTCCAATCAACCCGATCAGGACAATCATCATTGACATGGCTATTGTTCTGGTGTCTAGATTGTCAGCTATCCTGCTTTCAATGGCACAGAAGCACAGTATCTTCGTGCTCAAATCGCACGAATCTCTGCTGCTACCGTGCTGAGCCCCAATGGATACTACATGGTCGATAACGAGGACGGTGAAGCTGAGGAAAACACAAGTAAGTCACAAAGTAATAGCAATACTGTTGAAAGTGTGGCTGACGGGGTTTTTTGGGTATTGTGTTACTATTTTGCGGGTCGTGGGGATATCAAACTGCATAAACTACTGTAATAGATACTACGGCAATCATCATCAATACCGAGTTTGAGGGTTTCGCCAATGACCAGTTGGTCAATCTTGCCAACTGGGTTCATCATGTCCCTTATATTCTACCACAGGGCCGTGTTACATGGGAGAATCCGTCGGTGCGTACCGAGAATCCTGAAGGCGGCGAGGACGAGGAGCGCGAGGAAGATGAAAATGCAGACGAGAATGCCGCAGAGAGCGTCGAGCCTGAAACTGGCCCGTCACTTTTGAGTGTTGTGACCGCTGACGAAGGTAATGTCTTGAACTGTGCAACAGTAGTCAAGGGAACACTATACAATCGCTATCGATAATGCTGCTCAAATGCTGATTGGATGCATGTGGCTTGGACTTTATAGACCACGGCGATCTGCCGGCATGGGTATCGCGTGTTTGCTCGTATCTGTCGCCGAGCAAGTTCTCTCCGGTCGTGCTGCGAAGCAATAGATGGCCTGGCGCATACGTTGTGGCATATAATGACAAGTTTGCCAACATCTATGTTGGAAACGGTCTCAAAGATCTTGGCAATCCCTTCCAGCGATTCGTGCCACCAAAGCTTGGCGAGATCCAAAAGGAATATGCCACTGGCGAAGGCGCCGAAGGAAACGCCGAACTTTTGGTCGAGCAACTTGATCCTACAATTGAGCAAGAAAAGGTATTTGAAGACGAAAGAAAGGCCAAAGAAGCAGAGGGCAAAGAAGGCGGGGAAGACAACAATGAGGAAAATGCCGAGGATGAGCCTGAGGAGGACTGATTTGATAAACCAATCAATCCCATCTTGCTTGTGGCTCAACACCAATAAAAATCTCGTCTTTTGATAGTCCCGTTTATTGCTTTTGCTGTGGGCCATTCCAAGATTGTGAATGTAACCAGTCATAAAAGGTTGGTTAGAAGAATTGGAATGCTCAAGATTGCCTGTATCTCAGATAGCATGGCCAGCGACAGCTGTCAAATGGGCTCGACATTCATGGCTTCAAGATCTGCCTGTAGGGACCGCTTGTTGCCCTGCTGAGAAGGCGCCGATACATTGATCAATGAAGACTTTTCAGGCAGGCTGTTTGGAGGTAATGACACGTTTGAGTCGACTTTCTTCATCGAATCGATTGACACAGATGTTGTCAGTCCTGGTCCAGGCGACGATGCGAGTGTCTCGGTTTCTGGATCCAAAGGCACGCCGATATCGTTACGGTCAAGCAGACCAATCTCCAATGCTTGGACATAGACGGTGAACTTTTCATCGATAAACTGCATTTGGCGCTTGGTATGCTCCTTGATCTGCTGCTTGACAGTGAGCTTTGAGAAATCTATTTCAGTATCCGAGTTGTTGGCACTGTTCACTGATCCATTGCGCGACAGTGAGCCTGTAGATTTGCCTGCGAGTGCGCTTGGCGATCGCTTCTTTCGTCGCTTGGGTGTCAATGGTGCAGAGTCAAACAACAGTTCTTCAATCGCAGGCGCAGCTTCAAAGTTGCTTTTTGACATCTATTAAACACGAAATGAACATAGAGTCAGCTTGTTTGAGGAGTGATTGAGATACAGGTGCACAGAGGCTTGCGAATGTGTTCATGGTCGAGGTGGACGTACATCGGGGATGAAGTCGGGCAGTATTTTACGCTCGTACAAGGCACTCCAGTCAATATCTGAATAGAACGGCTCCTTGGAGATGGCTGTTTCGAAAGCATCGGGCTGCGAACCAAGGCGGCTGTCCTTGTTTTTGATCAGAAATCGCTGAATGATGTCCTTGAGTATTTCTGATGCGTCTGGCTTTGAATTGCCGCGCAGACCCTTGTCTTTTGGCGGCAACTCAGGCTCGCTGTGTCTGATTGCATGCGTTACTTTCTTGTCCTCGTCACTACTGCGGAATGGTTTCTTGAACATGATCGAATTCCTGTCAGTGCCCATCGATGTAGATACTCATGCATCAGCGACGAAGCAGTGCCCAGACTTACCACGCCGTAGAAGCACTCATACATAACGACTCCCAGTGCCCACCAGTCCACTGCGTATCCGTATGGCTTTCCAGATAGCATTTCAGGAGCTATTTGACAGTTGAATTACAAAACAAAAGCAGTAGGAATATAGTAAGCAGATCGATGCTGCAAGACTAAAGGATGGATTGATACAGCAAGGCACTAATAACCAACCCATGTAACAAAGCGTCCCTGATCTCGAGGAAGGAAACTTGTTCAATGTCCAAGCAGCGACGTTAAAATCAGTGATACGGACATGTCCCTCTGCATCGATCAGCAAGTTTTCTGGTTTAAGATCTCTGGAGAGTGTGGATTAATGTTGAAATGGAAACAGGAGACGGGTAACAATTAATGTAAATATCGCTGACTGGCTCCATGCAGTAGGCAGAAGCAATAACGCATGACCAAAGAGAGTAGATAGAGCTGCTCTCTTTGATAAAGGCGAGACCAGAAGTCTGTAACAAGAAGAAGGAATCCTAAAAAAAGGTAATGATCGGAGAGATACAGACTGAAGTCAGACAAACCACAGCCAGTTTTCAGTCACACCTGTGAATAATATGCCGCTTATGAATATAGTCGAGTGCTTGTGCAATCTCAGCACTGTAAATCTTGACAGTCTGCTCCGTCAGACCCTTTTGACGCAGCAAATGGAATCGAACATCGCCACCAACTGCAAGATCGAGTCCAATAAACATGTACTCGTCATCCTGGAATGCGAAGCGAAGATTACAGATGAATGGGTGATTGAGTTCTTGCATGATCAGTCGCTCGCGAAACACGTTGTCGACAGCATCTTTTTTGATGCATTCCTTCTTGTTGATGTATTTGAGTGCGTATTGGTTCTTTGTCTTTCTTTCTTCGACGATGCGCACCTGTGTGTTGATATCGATTGCACACACACACACATACATACATACATACACGGCACATTACAGACGACGTGGTGTTTGAGTATCTTTGTTTGTGTGGCCGTGTCAAAAGGCTCTATCAGTGCTGTAGTCGAGCAGGGTAATGATCTTACCAGACCGAATCCGCCTTTTCCAATGACTTCATGAAGCCGAAAATGCGTGAGATCCACTGGCGTGCGTTGCCACGAACAAAACGCGGAGAGTCAGCAGTCCTATCACCACGGAATAGCTCTTATATCGCATCACATATCAATTGATCGTGTGCAGCTTGCAGACCCAGCGCACAACGACAGTGGTGGTATGAACTGCTACAGCAACTGCCTATTCTGTAGCACGCGATCGGGCTTACACTCTTCATATTCGACCTTGCTTCCCTTTCCTCCCATTGTTTCTGATAAAGTTTTGGAGCTGAAAGCAAGATTGTTTTTGCACTTTTGAAGACAAAGAGAGACTGTGTATGTGTGCTGCTCAGCCTGATCGAGTGACCAAAATCTCTATTCACAGGCGTGAAACCAACCAACTTGATACCAAAATGACCCCTCTTTCTGCTTTTAACGCTCATCATCCCCATATGCGGTGGCGAGTTTTTTAAAAACGAATTTATCACAAACAGTCGCTCTCTGAAAGTAATGGGGTTATGGCTGAAGGGAAAGTAGGTGAGATCCAGTGGGGGGGAGAAACAGAAAAAGAAATAAGGAGAGGGACTTTGAGAAATGAAGTGGAGGTGGTGTTGAAGGGGGGGGGGGAGTGGTGTATCTGTATGTATCGGATTGAGACTGAAGTGAACGTAAGATCTCAAGCAGAAATAGGATGCTGTTCTGCGGTTGCCTCAGAAGGAACCTCTGCTACTGCGGGCATTGGAGCTGCTGCAGCCTCGCCAGAAACTTCAGACGGAAGCTTTGCCGAAGTGCGGGGTACAACACTCGTATCACTCGAGTCAAGTGCAGGTGCTGCTGTGCCTGCAACATAGTTTGGACCGCTCACTGAATTTGCATTTGAAATGGCAGAGTTAGTGGATGGCCTGAGTTCAGGAGTTGGTCCAGATTCCTGGTCGCCTATCGGTAGACCAGAAGAGCTTGAGGTACTTGCGATTGCAGCAGCCTTGTCGGGTGCAGCCGAAAGAGCATCGCTTGTGATGCGGCCAATACCAAACTCCTTGTTGTATGTCGTGTAATGCTCGTCAATGTAATCGAGCGCCGCTTCGATCTCTGCCTGTTGAGGATCAACGGGCTTCTTTGACTTGGCCTTGGAGGCTGTTTCGGTATTCTTGTCCTTCTTTCTTTTGCGAGGCTTGTATTGCAGTGTCTTGGTATCGTTCATTATGACCTCTTCGATTTCATGCGTCGCTTCAAAGTTTGCATTGTTTGGCTAGATTGCAGAGTAACAGGTTACAGAGTGGCATAGATATGGCCAACGGTTAGTCTTGCACGACAGTCCAGCAGTCCATATATATATATCAATGACTGAGCGCGTTTTGCAAGCTTACATCTGGCACAAAGCTCGGCGTGAGCTTTTTCTGTTTAGCAAGATCCCAATCAAGACCCTCAAACCAGATGTGCTTGGTAAAGTTTTCGAACCCATCCTTGCCGGATCCAAGCCGCTTATCCACATCCTTGACCAGTAATGCTTTTAGGAATGAAGTTCGGTTCTCACTTTCGACCCAGACAGTTCCAGGCTTTTCCTTCTTGCCACGCTTGAGCTTCATCGCGTTAATTTGGACCAGGTGCTCTGGTGGGCCAGTTCGAAACTTTGGTTCCGAATACATGATTGATTCAACTAGAGTTTTGCTCTCGCTCTCCTTGAAAGGTCTCTGATCATCACAAAGCGGCAGTATATTGATCGCGTGATTAGAATGCCGTAATCCATGCTAAAATGGCAAGTCTGATTTGCCTGTTTGGCCAATGATGCAGCGAACAACTCACATAACCATAAGTGCATTCGTAAAGAACAACACCTAATGCCCAATAGTCGACAAAAACGTCATATCCCTTCTTGAGGAACATTTCAGGAGCTGAAGTATAGAGTCAACAATCACTCTTCACCCTCGCTCAGAAAACCAAGAAACAAGTATACTTTTGAGCACTACAAACTAAACAATACTACACACCCATATAGGCCATGGATCCAGACTGTGCAGTCGGAAGTTTGTTTTTGATTTGATGTGCGATGTTGAAATCCGTTACATAAATATGTCCATTCTCGTCGAGCAGAAGGTTGTCCGGTTTTAAATCGCTGCATATTGCAGATTCACAAGCAGACACATAGTTAGTCAGCATCGATAGATATAAGCACAATATAAAGTAGGCAAGTATCATGCGACATCAGACTGCATATCAAGTCATTACCGATGCATGATGCGCAAGCCGTGAAGATACTGGAGTGCCAAGCCAACCTCTGCAGCATAGATCTTGAGGGTATCTTCAGGGAACGAGCCAAGTCGCAGAAGGTGATACCGTAGATCACCGCCTAGTGCAACATCAAGAACCATGAACATGTTCTCATCATCCTGAAATGCAAAACGCAGGTTGACAATAAACGGATGCTCTAGACTCTCAAGCAGCATGCGCTCGTCAAACATGTGATAGATTTGTTTTTTCTCGATACACTGGAGCTTGTTGATGTACTTGAGTGCATATTTCTGCTTTGTAGTTCTAAACTCGACAAGCTTGACCTGAGGCATTAGTGATTGGTTTGACAGGCAAGTGAAAATGTTGTCAGCATTGCAGAAGTCAGTTTGCAGTATTTGACATCAACATAGCGGCAATGGCGGTATGTATGGGCAATAGCGGTAAACAGATGCAAGATAGAGAAGTGGTGATGTAAAAAAGTTGAGTCGCCCGATTCGGAAAGCAACGAGAAAGCGAGCGGGGATGGTAAGATCATAGAGTGTTTGCGAAGGATACAAAGGCCCTCGCAACTACCAAGATCAAAGATCCCACCTTTCCAAACGCGCCTTTTCCAATAACCTGCCGCAGTTTGAAGTCACGCAAGTCGACTGCAGTGGTGTAGATAAAGGTGTGAGATCGATGGAGAAGAAGAAAAGTACCATGGTTAATAGTTGTTATATTATTCGATCTGTATGCATGAGCTTCTGAACCTTTGGATATCAAAGGAGGAAATAAAAAGCACGCTCTGACAATGGCGATGGCTGGACACACGAAATCTGAGGCTGCCATGGGAAGCCCTCGCGAGCGCGTCATGCATGTATGTATCTTGCGCTATGCGCGCAACTACAGCTGGTTATGCCGCCTTCACTGCCACCATCACTGTCACTGCCTCCACGGCTGCTTCTTTCCCGTCTGCGGTATAAGAAAGTAGCTGCGTTGGCAACGGGCTGCGCCAATGGCTGTATAGTGCGCCAGCGCGCCGCAAATGTACTTCCTCCCGTTTTTTGGCTCGCATTCCACGCTTCCTGAGCTTCAAAGATGGCGGAACTGAATGCAAAGGGCTGCTGAATATACCTTCACCCGGCGGTCGTGGTTCGTTCTTAGAAGACCTGTTTCCCATCTTTTAAGCGCCTGTACTGCTGTTAGTGGCGGTGGGGGTGCCGTTAGTGGTGTCGCTGCCGTTGTTGTGGCTGCTGTTGCTTCTGCTGCTGCCGATGACAATAAATATGGCGCCCTGCAAATCTTGGAAACTCAACTTGCCGCAATCCATCTCTCCTGGGAACGGCCCCCACGAGTCTCGTTGTTCGCGCTGCGCTCCAGCATTGCCGATCCACGCATTCTCATTGCATTGATATCGCTCTGATCGACAGCCTGACCTGATCCACTGCTGTCACACGTTAACGATACAAAACACACATCGCAAGGCACTCGACGCTGCACGCACATGATGAAGTTTCCAACAGTCAAAAGAGGCGAAAAGGGAGAAAAGGCCGATAAAAGCGACCCAGACCTCGAGTTACCACCAGCAGCATCGCCGCCAGCAAAACAATCCTTTCTCGCATCGTTCTCAACTTCAAAGAAAAGTGCAAAGCGTAACAGCGAAGAATCCGTCACAGCACCGTCCAATCAAGCGGGATCAAACGAGATCCAGCAACTCCAGGAAGTCAGCGATCCTGGTAATGGTGATTCGCCAGATATCTCAAATATAGAACCCGATCCCCATCTCAGCATGCATCGCTGCATCAGCCAGCCTGTATTTCGTGCATTGCCTTTCTTGTCATCTCTCAATAGCATGTCAAATGTTCGGCGCGCAGCAACTTCCGCTCCAGGAAAAGACCACTCTCGATCAATCTCGGAAGCTCCGCCAAGATCTACTGTTACGCGCGCATTCTTCTCTGCAGAAGCAATCCAAAACACTCCGCAGCAGGACAGCTCGTCGCCAAAACAGAATAACTCGATCGGCTCAACAGTAAATGTCACTGGAGAACCACAGCGCTCACATGGAAGCCCCAAAGGCCGGTCTGTCGAACTGATTGGCAGCACTATCATGCCAAGTCGTGGATGTGGCATGATGGTTCCTGGATCGTTTGCTGCCACGAGACAGACTCTTATGGCCCAGTATGCAGCAACGTCATCTGTGCAGGGATCTGTTGTCGGCGGTGTTCCCGTGCGTGGCGCGACTGTTCATGGCACATCAAATACCCTTTCTTCAAAACACGTTGCACTGCCTTCGCAAAGCAGCAATACATCATCGGGCTATGCAAGCCGCCTGTTCACCACAAACAGTGGCATAGACAAGAGCAACGTATTTCTCACGACGCAAAAGGACGTTGAGTTTTTGTCCAAGCTCATCGCTGACCAAGGATCTATTGACGTGACCGAGAGCGACAAGAAGGCATGGACAGACAAGGTCATTGAGAACGAAGTCAGACAGGCGGACAAGGAGATGAGGCACCAGCAGGATGGCCGGCGGATCGAACGTTCGGAAAGCATTTCTACAGAAGTTGCTGCTCAAGCCATTTCACCCAAACCCACAACCAAGGTTCGGAGGCTTGGCAGCAATACAAAGAATATGTAGTTTCCGGAAACCCAGCTCGCATCAAGGATCGCTCAGAAGCGATGGCTCTTCAAGTTCATGTCTATATATCTTTCTCTCAACTATCTTGACTCTGAATTGAAAGAAATGGTGCACATCTGCGCACTCAAGCTGATCAAACTGTTCATAGAAAGCTGAACAGATGCTATATCAAAAGCACATTCAATACTGATTGCAAGAAAGGAGCACGGGGAGTTTTGGGGGGGGGGGGGAGAAGAAAGCACAGTTATGGGATAGCAGAGAACATGGTGACAAATGATGGGGGGTCTTCACAGCGGCAGGTTGTTTGATGTTGATTCACGAATAAGACGGTCCAGGATCTGAGACACTGGTACATTGAGACTTCCAATGTCACAGCCATCAAAAGGTTCAATGTCACGTTCATAAATGCACCCACGAGATCGAGCAATACCGTCGAAACGAATGCACAGCTGCTCGGCGCGAATAAGAAGCTTGTCGATCTTCATATTCATCGCGAGATCATTGACATACTGATGCAGTACGAGTTTGTCAGCTACCTGGAAACTTCATGAGCATGTTTGTGTAGTGATAAATTGCATGCAACAGACCTTGAGAACCTCATCAAACGTGAGGAGATGTCTGACAATGGCATCGCGGTGTTCATCCAAGATCGCCATGGATACGAAAAAGTGCATGTCGCGGTTGTAGCGATTAGATGCCCATACGTCCCAGATACAAAGTGCATCATCAAACGAAAACTCGCGTTTAAAGAGCACGAGGAACCAACGAAAGCAAAAGAATAGGTTCAGCGCCTCGATCACTTTGAGATGGACATGTAAGCCAGGGTCCATGATATGTAGGAGACGCTCCATTGTGCCAAGATTCTCGCGCATGCCTGTTCCATCCTTGCGAAAGTTGGATTTCTGCGTTTCATTGAGGTTAGCTGGCGCTCTTGAGAGTGTCAAAGCAGGTCGGTACAAAGACAGTACATACCAATCGACTCATGATGCCAACAAAACACCAAAAAGCATCCGCTTCGTCTCCATCAAATATAACAAGAAATGGTGATGCGAGATCAGCCATGCCTTGGACAAATCCAAGACCATCGTTTTCAGGAATGGTCGAGTATGTCACAAGAATATCGCGTAGCTGCTCTAGATGGCCTGTTAGTACCAGATGGCTGACACTTCCACTATTGCGAGGGCTGCCCGACTCGCTTGCCACGGCAGCAGTAGCAGCTTTGTCAGATTCGTAGAATGGATGTGTGCGGTCAGTGCGCACAACGTCCTTTTCTAGAATGTTTGTGAACGAGCAGTTTACAAGTTAAGCAGGATGGTTAACCTCAGGATCTCGCAGGAGCAGAGAATCAAGCGGCAAAAACACAACAGACCTATGCGTACGATTGTGTCAAGGAGCTCGTCACGGACACTCGTTGAACCAGGGGATCCAGATCTCGCGGAGAGTCGAATACGGGCCTTCCACGCCGCCTTATATTCTTCGTACTGAGCCTGCTTTTCAGCACGGATTCTCTGCCGCTCAGCACGCGACGAAGACCACGGAAACATGCCGAACAAGAATCTCCAGGCTTCTGGTCGAGCCTCTGGCGACAAACCCTGCAGCAATCAAATTAATGTTGTCCGATTAGTCAACTGCTGATAACACGCACACAAACACACAAACACACTTACTCCTGCAAAGATGGCGCTTCGGACAGCTGTTTCTGGCACAATGAGCCTGCCCAGATACGGATCTGCATGGGTTTTTGCGGCCTGGGTTGGTACATTCTGGAACCACGAATTCCACTGGGCTAGCGAGACAGGAGGAGTGCGCATAACATCCTTTGGTGGCAGAGCAAAGTCCGTACTGAGAACCTCAAAAGTGCCAATATCAGTAGGAGCCTCGACGGTTTCCTCCCAGACAACATCGCGGATGCTTGAATCGGCCATCAGACGACTCAGATGCATTGGCAGCACGGCGGGGCTCCTGGCCGACATGCTCGATGCCGAGTCGATGTCCTGGTACGAGAGCAGATCGTAGTCCGCCAGGCTCATTGACAGAGCAGCATCGTCCAGCGAGTCGGGCAAGGCAACAGCGCCAGTGCCACCGCTGCTGTTCTGGTGCTCTGATCGCGACAGATGCAGCTGGTGTGCCCAGTGCGCAAGCTCAACGCGGCTTTGTTCAAATGAATGTTGTTGCTGCTGCTGTTGATGCTGCTGGCGGAACTCGTCGTTGTTGAGCTCATCGCCATCGGCAAGCAGCTGCGCAAGCAATTGCTCTGTATAGACAAAGCAAGGCAAGGCATGCAGTGCGTCAGTCATCCAGTTTATCTGTTCATGACTATGGCCGTGGTCAAAGCCTGGGGCAACTGCCGCAAGTGGCGATCGGAGATACAGACTCCGCCGTTCCAAGTCAAAGTCCTGGATCATTCACATGCTCATTCCGATGCTGATGCTGATGCTCCGCGTACCTGGCGTCTCTCGGCAGAAGCGGGCTACTTTTGCAAAGCTCTCGAATAGCGTCCAGCGAGTCTCCTCAAGCATGTTGCTGTAGTGGGACCGCAATCATCATCATCATCATCAACGCAGCAAAAGC